>LUCG01003562.1:0-32822 GCA_001633085.1 Carthamus tinctorius | reverse complement strand
GCAGCTGATGTGGCAGCTGGTATGAGTGGTATGAGTGGTACGATAGTGGATGGCCTAATAGATCCAACAAAGTCATTTCGTTTTGTTTTTATAAAAAAATTATATATTTAATTAGGGCTATGTTTCACAAACCAACAAATAAACCACTCCATAGCCAATAAATGAACAAGTATATGAAACTGTTAATAAACTAATCATCTTTTAAATACAGTTCATTATATGAGAATTATGGATCAATAATCCACCATCACTTTTTAACAGGTAATGCCTAACAAAGGCTCAATATCAGTTGTTAATCGATTTCAAGTCGCACTTCTAGTTATGAAGTATTGCCTCTGGTTGTATAACATCTCTACGGTATTCTAAGTGCATCTCCAACATGTTTACTATATTTTCTCTTTTTCTAAACTGGGAGATTTCTCCTTTCTTTCTCGCTATCTAGAGGAGAATTTAACGTAATTGTTTGAACAAACTTTTCTCAAATATTCAAAACTTTTAAAGTAGCATAGCCGTTTGAGATGCTTTAAGTGATTATTTCCTTTTGATATCTTTTTAGCCTACTGCACCTCACAATATCAGATGATTTCCCGACGTTCTATATTCAAATTCATGTTTTCTTTAACTCATAAACTAAATAATTGCATAATAGATCTTTTAGTAACATGTTGAAAATTAAAATAATTTAACAAATACCTAGAAAAAAAGGTAATGAAAAATAATTTGACTATAGGATAACGTTTTGATGAGAAATTGAGTTAACATAAAAACATGAAAAATTATTATCAATCATTAGATGTATATTAAGATTGATGCAACAAGATAAGAGATCAAGATGTATTATATCAATCTTTATATCAAACTTAATTCTAAGTAAACTGAAAATTGAAAATGATCACCAAATCAAATATTTTTTTTTCTATATTAACTCAACTTTTTAGAGGAACTTGAACTTTGCTTAACCTTAAACTTAAATGAAACATCTAAATAGAGAGAACTTGTGACTTTATGATCACAAATATCTTAAAAAGCCTCCAAACTCTGCCACCCCCCACACTCACCCCTCTCTCTTTTGTAGACCCCACAAAAGTAAATATTCCTCTTTCCCTCCCCTTTCACCCCCACCCCACCTACATAAACCCCATTCTCCCTTCTTCCTCACCTCTTTCCTTCTTGAAATTTGGTTTCTTCTTGTGCAAATTGGGCTCTCACTCCTCTTCTCTTCTCCCTCTCTCCATCCTCCACTCCACCATTCAAGAAATCTTGATTCCCAAAGATTTCATACAAGTGTGAGAGATGGGTTAGGCTTCAAATTTTTGGGTTTCAAAAAAAGTTTCATTTTTTTAGGGTTTTTCTTTCTTAAAGATGGAAGTTGCTTATGGGTTAAATGGGTGGTGGTGGCAAAAGGGTTTTCAAGATTTTCAAGAATTATGGGATTTAATTAGAATTCTTTAGGGTTTTTTTGTCAATTTTTTGTTATTTTCTTTTAATTTTCTTTTTCTTTTTCTTTTGTTTTCTTGAAAGCTGGAAAGAAAAGGAGGTTGGATATTAATCAAAATTCTGGATCCTCAGAGGAATAATCATCTTCATCTTTACCAAAAACTGTCTAATCCAAGAGAAGAAGAAAATCAAGAAAATCTTCAAGAAAAATATCATTTCCATGGCTTCCATCATCAGCTTCAGCAAAATCAAGAAAACCCACTTTCCGACCACCGTCTTCTCGCCGGAGAATTAGGCGGTCCGGCCGGTCAGCCACCGCCGCCGCAGAAGAACAAGAAACGCCCATATCCACCTTCTGTAAACCATCGGAACGACGTCGTACAACAAGAAGAATATGCACTACCGGAAAAAATGGGAGAAAGCTATCAATTTCCCAACCACCAAGACCTCCACCACCAAAACCACCACCAACCGCCAATTGGGTCTTCAAGATTGGGCTTAAGGAGCTCCGGCGGCCGTGGCGGCGGCGAGATTGTGGAGGTCCAAGGCGGTCACATTGTACGGTCCACCGGCCGGAAAGATCGCCACAGCAAAGTCTGTACGGCCAAAGGTCCCCGGGACCGCCGTGTACGGCTGTCGGCCCACACCGCCATCCAATTCTACGACGTCCAAGACCGCCTGGGCTACGACCGCCCCAGCAAGGCCGTGGATTGGCTGATTAAGAAAGCCAAGACCGCCATTGACGAGCTCGCGGAGCTACCCGCTTGGAAACCCACCAACAGTTCAGCTCCGGTTGCGGAATTCGAGCAGAACCCGGATCAATTAAGCCATTTCGAGCAGCACCCGGATGATAACATGGTGGATAATCAGATGGGTGGGTCGCAAAACTCGAGCTTTTTGCCTCCGTCGCTTGATTCGGACGCCATAGCGGATACGATCAAGTCGTTTTTTCCGATGGGTGCTTCGTCGAATCCACCGTCGAATAATGATAATAGTAACAGCAACAACAACACCGCCACCGCCGTCACTTCTTCGTCTTCGGGTATGCAGTTTCATCATCACCACCACCACCACCAAGGCTTTGCGCCACCGCCGGATTTGCTATCGAGAACCAACGGTCGGAATCAAGATCTACGCCTTTCGCTCCAATCGTTTCAAGATCCGACGACGATCCTGCAAACCCACCATGGGTCGGAACAAGCCGGCGGTCACGGCTTGTTCTTTGACGGGTTGTCGGGATGGCAGCAACAGCAGCCCGACAACCCGTCCGGTGGGTTTCAGAGGATGGTGACCTGGGGCGGCACCGGAGACGGGTTCGTCTTTGGGACGAACCCGTCGCCCCCGGTGCCGTTTCTGCAACCGTTGTTCGGCCACCATCAGACGACAACAACAAGCAACCAGTTGTTTCACAACAATTCTCAGAGGGGACCCCTTCAGTCCAGTAACACGCCTTCGTTTCGTGCGTGGATCGACCCGCCGCCGCTGCCCCCGCCGTTCGCCGGGGGCGGCATGGGCGTCGCGATCGACCACCAGCAACCGACGCTAGCGTTCCACCACCCGAGCTCCATGGCCGGATTCGCCTCCGGCGGGTTCTCGGGGTTCCGAATTCCGGCACGAATCCAAGGCGAAGACGAGGAACACGACGGCATCTCCGATAAACCGTCCTCTGCGTCCTCCGATTCCCGCCATTGATTTCGATTTCGCGTGAATCCTCTCGTAAGAAAGGTCGAAACCCGAACACCCCTTTCTCGAATTTCATCAAGTTCGACGTTTTCGCGTCTAATTTCCGAATCCTTTTTCGCGGTTTCTTGCAGGAAATTTGCTGGGTTCTTGAAACCAATCAGCAAAAATGTGATCTTTATGGCAAAAAAAGAGAGGAAACCAAGTTGGAATCAAATGGCAAAACTACAACAGTGAGAAAAGAGAAACCCGGAAAACCGAAACCCGAATTCGAATTCAGGTTTTTCGATCACCACTGAATGTGTTTTCAAGATTTTAGTACTTTCATGTCTGAATTTGAGCTTTCTGTGTTCAGCTCTTAAAAAAACCCTGTTTTTAAATTCTATCTGGATTTTCATGTGTTCTGCTTTATAATCAATACTCTGCTAAAACAGGGCAAGTAATCTGTTTGAATTTGAGTTCTTGTTCTTCACCCAACTTTGGTAAAAAAACAGAATCTTTAATGATGAAATAAAGAACATCCCCAAAACGACACCGTTTGTGTAGTTGGATTTGCTTTTCAGATTGAAAGCCATAAGAGGAGCAAATGGGATGTTTCCCTTTGTTTAGAAAAAAAAAAAGAAAATAAATTGTTGAAGTTTGATTGATTGGGTGATGTGGGGTTTTGAAAGGGAGAGATTTGGTTGTTGTCTCTCTTTTTACACTATTCTTGCAATCTTGCCTCAAATGCTTTATTCATTAGTGTGCCCTAATGGAACATTGATGAAGAAAAGATGGACCGAGTCTTATCGATAACATCTCCATCGTTGGCTCGTTGCTTGGATTTCTGGGAGCCACATCGGATGATACGTCGTTGTCCAATGATTTCTTCGGTATAATTTAGACTTCAATGTTGTGATGAATTTTCTTTTTCGATCTTGAAAGCTTGATTTGTCATTGATTTCGGTCCCTCGAAGTTGATTTTTTCGTGTGGGTGAACTGAAAAGGTCCGTTTCGGTTGAGGTTTCTGTGAGAATATGTGGAATTCTGTTAGATTGTGAGATCTTGAGGATTGAAATGGGGTTCCAACGTGTAATTAGTAGAAATTGTCCAAGTAGTTTAGCATACGTGGGACAGGTTTGGGTTCATGTTAGACCAGTCTGTTTTTTTAGACCTGTGAGACTAGAAAATAGCACTTAAGCTTCATAGCAGAATATTGTGAAGGTGTCAAAAAACACTGAACCTTTGTAGAGAAAAGATTGTGAAAATCTACCCTCACAATATTTTGTTGTGAAAGTCTACCCTCACAATATTTTGTTGCAAAAGTTTACTGTTATTTATATGATCATTAAGGTCTCATGAAAACAATCTGGTTTTATTGATCCTAAGTTCATGTGATTTTAACATGCCCCCTTTAACAGAGGTTAAAAGGGACAAATTGTCACTCTTGGGGGCTAACAAATACAAAATTACAGATTGGCCCTGAGTATCTGGTTTTCATAACGGTGGAACTTGATTATGATACCATGTGAGAATGTGATTTTAACATGCCTCCTTTAAGAGAGGTTAAAAGGGACAAATTGTCACTCTTGGGGGTAACAAATACAAAATTACAAATTGGCCCTTGAGTATCTAGTTTTCATAAAGGTGGAACTTGATTATGAAACCATGTAAGAATATATGAACCTTGTTAGGTTATTTTGAAAAGATTTCTTAAGTAGATAAAAGTAGGTTCCAACATATATCAAATAGAAATGGTCCAAGTCAAAGCATTTCTACTTAATATAGGCTAAATAGGCACAACTCGTCACTCTAGAGGGCTAGACAGGTGCAAATCGCCCCACTCTCTCTAGTTTTGTAGACGCTGGGTTAAACAGCAGGTTAGAATGTGTGGAACCCCAATAATTACTCTTCAAAAGAGATTTTAAGGAGATTTATGGCATGTTTGTTAGCAGCTTAATGGGGACTTACAACTTATTCGGTTTATTATACGTGATTGTTTGGTAGTGGTTTAATGACATCGAAAGTGGCGTATTCAATCAGCTTTTAGCAGGGAGCTTTTTTCAAAAAACCAAGTTTTTTCAAAACTTTTTCCTTCCAATTGAAGAACATGCTCATTCTATATGAAATATTTTCAAATCTATAGATGTATTAAAATATTTCCAATTCATACAAACAGATTAATGCATGGTAACATCTTTATCTATCCACGGCTTAATGCATACAAACATCTTTATCTATACACGACTTAAAGGCTGTTTGGCGGTTGCTGAATGGTTTGGTGCTGAATTATTAAGTGGTCGGAATAATTAGGAGGCTCCTATGATATGGTGCAAAATGAAATATGATGGTTTGGTAATCGTTGAGCATGAAATTAGGACTCTAAATGGTTAAGAGACGTCCAAGATACTAACATTTAGAGGGTTTTGGAACCATTAAGAGACAGTCCATTTTCTTGTCAAACGGGATTTACCTCTTAACGACTCAGAGACTGCCTCTTAATGGAACTGTTAAGAGGTAAACAAACAACACCTTAATGAAAAACCAACCAAACAACCTCTAAAGGAGGTTCAAACATATATTCAATAGAAATGGTTCAAGTCGAGTCGACTATCACAACGCGGTCTTTATATAACTTGATTTTGCTTTTTGATAAAGCCCCATGTTGGTAGAAAAAGGTGAGAATATGATTCTATCTTTCAAAGTGTCTTTCTAGTCTCTTAGATTTTGTTTCTTGAAAGCCAGTCTGTATTTCAAGAAGAAGTTTATATAAGGTGATTAATTGTAAAGGAAAAAAGGTAGATGAATGTGCATTGAGGGTTGTACTTAATGGTACAACCAACAACCCCCAAATGAAAACCATGATTATGGAGGGAAGTCCCTTGCTCATTAAATAACAAATTTTGGTACTTCTTTCTGGCTTGTGGTCCCCTGCCCTGCAAATCTCTCTGTCAATTAAAAAAATTAATTAATTTTATAAACACTCACAAAAAGTGTCTTCTATGGAGATAGTGACAATTGCTTCAAGGTTGATGAAGACAACTCAATAGAACAAAAGGCTATTACTTGTCTAGTTTTTTCTTTTTTTAAAATCAAACCAAACCAAACTAAACGAGTCCAGTAAATAAGAAAAAAAGTAAACGAAACTCAAACGAGCCTAGTAAATAGAAAGAAACTAAAGGAAATCAAATGGGCCCGGTGAATTCTAGCTAAAAGAGAGAAAACGAGCCTAGTAAATAAAAACAAGCTAAACGAAATCAAAAGAGCACGGTAGAAATCACTGTGAACGGAAAGAAATTGAAGAAACCAAACGAGCCCAAGAAACGTTTTTTTTGGAAGGGTGCCTTGGTATGACTAGACAATCCCGTGTAAATTATAGCTGTAAGACATCAACCCTGATAAACTCGGCGGGCACAATTGCTGTGGACGCCTGAAATTAGATGGGATATTCGACACATCCCCCTGAGCCTCAACTACTACGCTACAACCCTTGTGGTTAACGAGCCCAATAAGTTGAAAGAAACTAAGCAAGCTCAGTAAATCCTAATAAATAGAAAGAAACTAAAATGAAACCAAGCAAGACCTATTGTTAGAAAGAAATGAACCGAACCGAACCAAACCAAACCAAACCGCCTAGTACATAGACAGAAACCAAATGAATCGAGTGAATCCTAGCAAATAGAAAGAAACCGAACGGAACAAGCACAATACATACCAATAAACTGATTGAAACTAAACGAAACAGAAACGAACCCAATAAATCCCAGCCCATTTTTGAAACTTTTATCATCAAATAATATGATTTTGACTAAGACAAATGTCTTGAATTCTCCAATAAAGATTTTGGATCTTGGGGAAATTGGGCTCTATGGTTGAGGCTGAATCTTGTTCCATGATTTTGATGAAAAAGTATTGATTGCATATATGCAATGATTGTCTTTTTTGTTGAATTTTTTTAATCAAAAAATTAATTATTAAAATAAATCTCCACCCCACCCATGAGTGTGAATGTGATGGGGTCTATATTTTTCTAATACTTGGCTAATCATTTATTGTGGTTATATAAATTGTTGGGTCCAGAAGGATTTTTGTCCCACAAGAACAAAGTGACCTTTTGAGATAATTAAACTATATTAGGTACTATGATTTAATCTTGTTTAATTAAGTAAAGACAAAACCCTAATCATGGCAAGAAAGCTATTTTACTACAAAAATAAAATCATTAAACTAGTTTAATTATATAAAAGTAGGCCATAACCAGAAAGAGAAATCCTAGCAAACACTTGCAACTATTATTTTAATCAACTTGATGTATTAAAATGCTATAATAATCACATCCCATCATGTTCAGGAGAAAAGGATATGTCATGTAAACACCCAACAACCATGTATATAACATACACACACACACACATATATATATAACTTTTTTCTTTCTAAAATAATGATTTTTTACAGGTTTCTAGACGTTTTCGTATATGAAAGTGACATTCTCAGACCTGTCAAAATGTCTGGGGTTTTAACAAACTTGTATCAAGGTCGTTTAACCAAATGACCCTTGATTGATTTCTTTACTTGTACGTTTTTGGTTTTGACTTTTACAATTGATATCTTTGTTCCTTTGGGCTTCTTCCTTTGGGTTGAGACGAGGGGTTGAGCTAAGACTCGGGTCTCCCACGGGCAAACTGCAATCCATCGCTCCATCCAGCTCCAACCCCAGCTTTCTTTGCTCAGATCATAATACGCTTGACCGAAACACTGATTGGAGTTGGCCCTCCACTTCATACCAAAACTCATCGTATCACAAATTGTCCAAATTTTCAAGATCAGGTTAAAACTGTTGGCCATGTTTGGGAACCATAAGCTTGCTTATTTAGGTGTCGTTTGTTTTTTAAGGGGTTTGAACTGAAGTCTGATTTCACATCTGAAAAATAAGAGGTGGACGGTGCACCTCTTAAAATTCCTGAGGACGGTAAGACGTTTTCGAACATTTTCTTAAAAATAAAATAGTCTTAAGTTTGCAAACCTCTTAATTTTTCAGACTTAAGAAGTTTTAAGAGCTAGTTTATAAAACACAAACAAGCACTTAGTTTATTATAGAAAAAACTATGTTTATTTTCTTAAAAATAAAACAAACGGTCTTAAGTTTGCAAACCTCTTAATTTTTCAAACTTAAGAAGTTTTAAGAGCTAGTTTATAAAACACAAACAAGCACTTAGTTTATTAATTAAAAAAACTTTGTTTGTTTTCTTAAAAGCTACATGTATGCAACGCTTTAATAAGCTCCAAGGTTTTTTTTCCACTTCTTTTGATTTTTTTCTTTTTTTAGACCACTTTACATTGTGAGCTAGCTTATCAGCTAAATTTTGTCAAATATGATCGTTTTTTCAGTTATTTATCAACTAACAACTAGTTTATTAGCCAACAACTAGTTTATCATCTACTTTGTCATATGTATCATATCTGAGTTATGAATAAAACGTACTTGGTGAGAGAAGGCATATGCCATTGCCCGTTCACGCTTGTTGCTTGCTTCCTCTCTTTGATGTATCTTGGATACAATTTCATCCATCGTCCCCGGTCCATCACACCACTCAACCTATTGACGACGGTCAGCAAAAGTCAACAAAGATGATATATTCCTATTGTTATCCGAACTTCGCATATATTTCCGCATTTAGCAAAACATGAGGGACCAATATTGTCATTTTGCAAAATGCCGATCTATGCTGTATTTTATAAAACATTTGAAAAAAAAAACTTGGAGACAAATTTTCATGCCTTAAACATCGTTAACTAAAACACGTTACTTAAAATTCAAGATTACATGTTAAAAATGTATTGTATAATTTAAAGCTTTATGTTCGGATTCATATAATTTACCATTAAATTTAAATACATGATAAAATATACAATTTCATGTCATATTAAAATTTTCATATCAAGTTAAAAACTATAAATCCATTAAAATGAGTAATAAACGTCATAAAACATTAAATTTCATATCATTAAAAATCTTATAAATTAAAACAATTGAAATGTTTAAAATGTCAAGCCAAGAAAAATGAAAGAGTTGTTTTTGTTAATAATGAGCAAATTAAGAAATTACAGAGTCTCTTTCGATTTTTAAAAATATTAGAAAAGTCTTCGATAATGTGGGTTAACAAGTTGGGCTATATAAATCCGGGCCATATGTGCAAGTAAATTGGGCCCAATATCCTCTTTAAATACCGAGATTTAACATGTTAATAAACAGAGGCTCTACTAGTAAGCCAACGGCCATTTGTTTACAAATTACCTCAAGTTCATGGAGCTTGGACTGAAGTTTCAAGTGATTTTGAAGCTTCTTTTGTTTAATCCGGCTTTCCGTGACCATGCAAAGACGACGAGTTCTGATCTCGGATTGTATCTTGCTCCAAAAATGTATTCGATCAAGAGCACGAAAAGCTTGCTTAGTAAGAGCATCGGCCTTGATCACTGCTTGAAATTTAGAATTCCCTTGAAGGCGATTTAACGATTTCTTTGCCTACCATTTGATTATATGCAAAAAGAAATCATCAAGATTTCTCTTTTCAAATAACAAAACACAATTTGGATTTTTAAAACCAAACCAAACAAACCCAGTATATTGTATCTGGAGATGGGGTCCGAAGAAGGCTAAAACGACCAATAGTTATTGGGTGTTACTTACCTCCGATTTTTTTGGTTTGTTTTCTTTCTTTCTCTTATTGCAAATGATCCTCTTATACCAAGCCCACAAACCCATTTGTAGTTGATCAAATTGATCAAAAACCTAGCACAAAAAGATCATTCTTATTAGAAAGAACTTGTAGAGCTTATAGACTTGATAAATCGTAATCTAACGTGGTTCCATCATGGACGGAGCTATATAGAGGTATACGGTGAGCTTATAGACTTGATAACTCGTAATCTAACGTGGTTCCATCATGGACGGAGCTATATAGAGGTATACGGTGACACCTGTCACCGTATTATTTGTCTGACGAAGGTACAAAAAATTAATTTTGTAAAAGTGCAACCATATCATTTTAGAGGATGCTACCGTATTATTTTCGAAACTTCAAAAGGTGCACCTATAACCTGAAAAATTATCTCGAAATCAACAAAAAACTCTCTCAAAATCAACCAAAAAAACCCGAATATTGCTCTTGAAATCAATCAAAAACCCAAAAAAGTTCTCTTGATTCAACAAAAAAAGTCTGTCAAAATTAACAAAAAAGAAACTTAAAAAACTTTTCAAAATCAACCAAAAAGTTGAAAAAACTCTCTCGGTATCAACCAAAAACTGAATTATATGGTGTCACTGTTTGAAAAATGTTTTGGCTCCGTCTCCAGCCAATGTTTATTATAGGGACTTGATGACAATCTATATTCGTCTAGCCCCTCTCTAACACTAGATTCTTTTGAAAGGTAATTTAGTGGCGCTTCTCATATGCTAAAAGTACAACAAACTTCATACGGGTTCCTTGACACTCATTTGGATAGCTAGTTTGTTAGCTTAATGAGCTTAATAAAACTCATAACTTATTTGGTTAGCTATACATGACTGTTTGGTAGCGACTTAGCCCCCGTTTACCAAATGCTTACCTGAGTAAGTGCTTACCAACAAAACTCAACACTATCACTTACTTACGGGTAAGATTTTAGTCCACAAAAAAGGTATCGTATGCAAAAATTTACCCGGTAAGGGCTAACCGTGGTAAGAGGCGACGACCCTCACTTACCGGGCAAGACTCTCATCCCTGCCTTCGCTCTTACTCGGGTAAGATTCTTGATCCTTGCGATATGCTTCCGTAAGGTAAAAGACTTGGTAAGCGCTTACCTGAGTAAGTGTTTAGTAACGGCCCCTTAATTAAAATCACACTCCAAACAATTTTCCCCATTCAGAACTTAATCGAAAACTAAACCAACAGCCACCAAATACAAACAGTTTTAGTCCTTCAGCCATTCAGAACTTAATAGAACCAAATAAAGCAACAAAACGATGCACTAATTTACTCAATTAATGAAGACTAATTAATAATCCCAGAATGAATAATCAAACAACTAAAATAACAACAAAAAGAGAATTAATCAACCAACAAAAACAACCCTAATTTCGTAAAACGAAAAATTTACCCAAAAAAAGAGAGGATTTTTACGTACCTGCAACTGCGGATCTGAAAAATTAAGCAAAAATTGCAGAGATTGAGATTGAAAAAAAAAAAAATCGAAGATATTTCAACCATTTTTTCAAAAGGAAAACAAAGGTGATTTTAGGTGGGTAGGCATTATCAGAAATCGACACAAAGCCTAGATTTTGGGTGGAAATCGTTCGATCTGGAAATCTTAGANAAATTTAAGAAATTAATGGTCCCGGCGGGGCTCGAACCCGCGACCTTCGGCTCATAAGACCAACGCTCTAACCAACTGAGCTACGGGACCTTGATGTTAATTATGTTTCGAAGAGGTAATTAATGCTTAATTAATAGCTTAAACTTGAAACTCCATTAATTTCGAAGATATAGAAATTGTTATATATGATATTTCTTGCGGAAAATATTATTTGATATAATGTTTTTTTATCATTTTGTATAATTTAGGTTGATGGATTTATCGTTTTTAAAGGAGAAATTAATTAATTATTTTAGTCATTTAAAAATATATTTAACACCTTTTAATTATTTTATTCCCAAAACCTTCAAAATAGCCAACTTCTTCGTTGAAATGTGTATTTGACGGAGGTATTTAGAAATCGATAACTTTGGTCCCTGAACGACATGCAGGTTTTGCCCTCTCCATTTTTACATTTTCAACCCTTCTCCCCCGATGGCGGAGGTTGCTTTTGGCGGAGTACACGTTTTAGTAGAGAAGTTGGCTATTTCGAAGGTTTTGAGAAGAAAATGATTAGGAGGTGTTGAAGGACTTTTTAAGTGACTGAAAAAATTATTTTCTCTTCTTTAACATAAGTGTTTCGACGTTGATAGAAAAGTGAAACTTACAAAATATTACTATGTATAAAGCGTGGATAACGCTAACGGTAATTTTTTGAAATTTTTGTGGTATAAGTTTTTTGTTTAATGTATAACCAAATATTGTAGATAGAATATTACGCTTCTCTGAGAATCTCTCTTGATTTTCCTCATGTGGCGTCTAACCACAATTGTCGGCCTTCGTTCAAATCCCTTGCGACTGAATGCTTTGAGGGGATACTACAGAAGGGCTTACAAGCGAGCGTGAACCATGGAGGGCATGTGATGGGGAAGATCTGTATGGAAAAGGATTTGACAATGACGATTTATTCTTCTGACTTCATAAGATGCAATCTGTAAATAGGTACGCCTGATATGAAGTTATAGAAAATCGACTTTTAAGTACATGCACTATATTAGAACATGATTTACTAGTTTTATGTATTTATCCCTGTTATTGTATGATTTAATTGGAACTTGATAAAGAAAGCCTTTTTAGGCCTAGTATAGTTGATACAAGTGTTATCAATTGTAGGACAACAAGTGGTCCTAATACGTGTTTGACAAAGGGGAAACGAGCCAACGACTACAAAAAGATATCCTTGTGATGTTGTCAAGAGAACCCTTATAGATCTTGTAAGTATGCTCATTTTGTGCGTATTTGCAAATTTCTACCATGACTTGTTTCTGTTCTGACATGGTTGATCTATCGATGCTTGGTTTGTACTCATTTACGAGATTTCCACCACATAACCTGTATCTGTTCTAACATGTTTTAAATATTGACAACGACAATAATGACACTTTCCTCATTTGACAACCCTTTTCCCCTGAACTATGTTTTTTTTTGCGATATTTGTGTTTCTTCTCTTGCTACTTGATGTTAGAAACCGCTTACATGCTCTTGGCCTTAGTGACGATGTAGTTCACCAACACACACACATATGTGCACACACACATACAATTTTGATGCGTTTATGTACAAAATTTATGTGTATGTTTTGAAAAGGATATAATGTATAAACATTTCCATACATCTGTTAACTAATTGGAATTCTTGGCATGATGTTGGATATAGTTGGTCGATTTGATGCCTACCCATCCTGGTTCATTATGGACTCTTATATTGCTACTATTTTTGCTTCATAATGATTTTTATCCATCCATTGCAATTTTCTTCGTATTATTCTTATTTCCAATGTAGATTTCGTGGTTGGTTTGCTTCCGACAACAAAAAGTTTTTTTCCATTTAAACAAAAGATTATGATTCTTAATTTTCAACTGCTTCACCTTATCAGTCTCTTCTGCCCCCACCCATCCCCTTGTCATGCATGTGCTTGATCATCGTTTATCTTTGAGTCAGTTGTGTAATGTTGTTAAGCATGTGGCTTTGGTTATAAGGACCCACTATAACTTTAATCGATGTTCATTATCTTTCTATTTTTGTTTTGATTCAAAACGGTGATCTAAACCTTTTGGTGTATTACTGTAGTTTACAGTTCTTAAGTTAAATGCTAGTATTTTAATACATCTTCATGTGTGTATTATATTGCTTTCATATATGAGCTAATTTGCAGTTTAAAACCACATAAAACCACAAGGGACATTTGGCTTGATGAATTTCTTGAGATGATTTTTTTTGAAAGACAACATATTAACCATGAAAGAATTTGTAATTATAAGAATCTGAAATATTTGATGTGTAGCATGTGAAATGAAATTGAGTTCCATTATTTATAGATAATTTATAAAAACAAGTTATAATACAGTAGTTATAAAAACAATTAAATTACATTTTATTGATTGGTTTTTTATAAAACAAATGCTTTTAACATATTTTAAATTATGATTACAGATAAATTATAAGAAAACCCTTAAAATATTAAATACTCCAATGAGATTTAGTTCTAACTTTTTATAATAAAGCCAAACATGAAATTTGAATGAAACCCAATTCCAAATTTCATCAAATCATATAAACCAATGGGCCCTAAGAATAAAATAAACAGATATACAATACAATGAAACATATTTATATACAAGTAGTTGTTTATAATATTTAAATTATTTAAACAAGTTCATTGATAAAAAAATTCATAAATTTCCTTAATGTCATTATAATATTTTCATACAAATATAATAATGTTGAAATCTTTAAAATGAGTTATTATTAAATATAATTATTTCATTTATTCAATTAAATACAAATTAAAATAAAATACTTATTTAAAAAAGAGAGTGATATCTAACAAAATCTTTAGGGGAACTTAAAAGGAAGGCTTTAATGGCATTTCCCCTCTTCACTTTTATTTTTGCTATTTTCCCCTTTTCAAGCCATGGTGGATCCCATTTCAAAAGCCAAATCCATTTGTATTGCATATGTGAAGATTTTGGGTGATTTCATTTTTGCTAGTTAAAAAAAATAAAATGTATTGTATTTTAATTTGTATTAGATTTTGGGTGATTTAATGTTTTAAGAATAAAAAATTTTAAACAATAAAAATTAATAATTAAAAAAAATCTTAAACAATAAATTTAATAATTTTTGAAAGATGGTTTTTGTTATAAGGTTATAATACTTAAACAATATTAAATACATAGTATGTTATTAAAAAAATGAGATTTTTAAAAGCAAGTTTTCTAACATAGTAATTGAATAAATTACTTTTATTTTAATGCAATTTAATTTTTTAAACAATATATATTTTTCTATGTTTGGATTATTCGTAAAAATCATTAGTTTTTTTTTGTATTGTTTTGGTTGTTTCCATAAAATGAATATTTGATTTTTTCTAAGTTATAATTTTTGATTTACCTTTTCAATTATTAAGAATATTACTAAATACCTTTGATTCAATATCTTTGTATCATATTTTCAAAAGGTATTTTTACATATTTAAACAAACATTGCAAACTTTTAGACCAAGAAAGTGCCTTTTATGTTTAATTTCAAAATCTAGAATTAATGATGTATATAAAAAAGGCAAAAATATATGATGATATGTTATTGTTACAATCTTTATATCTAAATTCAAAGATATTGTTTGACAAGAAACAAAATCTTTAGATTTTTCAAATAATTTTAAAAGGTATTTTGCATTTTTTTTAATATACAAAATCAATAAGATCTTCACAATCTTAAAAGATAACATATATTAAATCTAAAAAAAAGATTTACCATGATTTATTTTAATATCTTTGTAAAACAAAAAGTATATAAACTATTAACAATAAACTTATATACATGATCTATTTATATGATGTAATAACATTTTTCAACAAATTCTCTAAAATGAATAAACGAAGATTTCAGAGCATTTTTTAAAAAAATTGTCGACAACAAATAAAACAAATATCTTAGAGTTTTTTTTGTTCCAACAAATATTTCAAAACTTTATCTAAAATAATATAATTAATAGAGAGAAGATAAAATTCACCAAATTTGATAATTTCCCTTACAGTGGTTGTTTTTAAGCAAATAGTAAGTATACTTTATTATTTCCACCTATAAAAGTATTTCATAAGTTTTTAATAAATAAATTACATATAATAATAATAATATAATTATTATTATAATATTTAAATGGAAGAATCTGTTAAAATTCAATGTTATTATATTTTAGGAGATTTTGACTTTTCACTTTACATACGATTTTTTAAAATATTTGTTGAAAATGATCTACCATTTAAGATTTTCATATTTAATATATTAACTATTTACACGAAAAATTTAAATGGAAACTCAAATTCGATTGCGAACGTGAAAACAACCGAGGGCGTAACACATGACATATTCCGTCTGAATAATCATGCATTATTTGAAAATGCTTTGTCATCTAAAATTTTCATATTTAATATATTAACTGTTTAGTTCAAATTTAATTGCGAATGTAAAAACAAGCGAGAGCACGCCACGTGACATATTCAGTCTAGATAGTTCACGCGTCACGTACTCACCGTTTTTACGTTCGCAATGAAATTCGAGTTCGCAGCTAAACTTTCGTCTGGTTCTTTATATCGTTATAAAAAATAAATTAAGATTTTTTTTTTAATATGTTGTTATAAAACCCGTTGGACGAAATGGGTAACCCGGAATTTGTTACCAAATATATACGAATGAAAATAAAGAACGAAAATTGGGGGCCAATAGATCGAATTACAAAATTTTAGGGTTTTTTTTGGAACCAAAATTCGAAATCAATGGTGGGAGTGTGAGAGAGAGTGTAGATCTTAGTGAGCCATAAATGGAAGAGTTGGTCCAGCAATGAAAGCTGGAGTGGAGCGAGGATTTGGGCGAAAAATTAGATTGCAAATTTCACAAAGTAATTCCGTTCAAATAGTTACTTTAGATTTTGCAAAATTTGCAAATTGATCATCACAATTTAACCTAATTTGGATTGCTTTTTTTCCTTTTTTTCTCACTGAAATTTTTGATCTATCTGGATACTGTTCTTAACTCCACCATGATTTTGTTATGATTTCGTGTATTTAATTCATATAATCTGTGGTTTTAATTCCATATCTGTTTATAAGCTTATGAAGATCTACTGTGATCTATGCAATTAGATGCACATTTCGGTTTCCATTTTTATATCGATTGTGTTTGAAATTTTTTTAGGATTTGGTGTTTTTCTTTAGGGTTAATCGTATTTGGTGGAGAATTCATGATTTCTCCTTGTATATGTGAATTACCTAATTTGAGTTCTCTTTAAAAAGAATTCAATGTGATCATCTTTTAGATGGCAGTGATCAATGGCTATAGACGAACATACCTCTAGGTGTAGTAATAGCAGTAGCGGCGGTGGTGGTGGTGGTGGTGGTGGGGGTGGCGCTGGTGGTGGTGGTGGTAGTGGTAGTCATAGATCTTCTAAGAAGTTGAAGCATAAGAAAGTGCCCCAAAGAGGAATGGGGGTTGCTCAGCTTGAGAAGATTATATCAGAAGAGCAACAGAAGAATGATGTTGCTGTTTTGAGCCCTAATTCGATTATCTCTCCGAGCAATTCTTCGACCAATTTGGCCGCCGTTCAAAAAATCCCTAATTTCCGGCCACCGCCGCAGATTTCCTCGTCTTCGATCCCTTTGCCGCCACCGTTGCCGCCCAATCACCATCCTTTGATCTCCAAAAGTGATGGCGTAAACCCTATATCTGGTTCCGCTCCTTTTTCGAAGCCAAACGGTGGTGGTGGTGGTAATTGGTGTAGGTTATGGAGTGATGGTGATTATAGTTTTGAAGAGAAACAAAATCAGAATCAAAATCATGGGTTGGACCACTCTAGATACAGTGCAGCTTTTCAAGCAAATCTTGGTGGTTTGCCTTATGAATCCAATCCTCCAATTTGGCCTCCACCTCCTCCTAATCTAATGCTGCAAAGATCACAACACCTTCAGCAACCTTGTTCTTCTTCAATGGTAAACCTTTCTGTTTTCTGTATGTTTATATGGTTTATATTATTGGGGTTTTATAGTTTTTGGTTAATTAATTAGAATTAGATGGGTTGTGAAATGAAGTCTGTAATTTTTTTTTTGTAGGTGAATGTTTCGGCAGGAACTTCATCGTCGTTTTCATCCTCTGTTATGAATTTTCAGATGGAGCCCCCTTCAAACCAAAGCTATTGTGGCAACAACTATCAACCATTGTGGCCAGAGGAAGAGAAGGTGATGTTGTCTCTTTTCTTTTACCCTTTTCAAGTTTATGTATGTATGTATGGTATTCATTTCGTTTATTCATCGTATTCACATGTGAAGATGTGAATAATTGGCCCCCATATACTTTGTATAAGAAGAAAAACCAAAATAGTGTCCATTTACTTTGCATAAGAAGAAAATCCAAGATACTTTAACCTAATGAAACCTCATATATGTGCATTTCTTCCTATTGTGATTTTGTTTAGTGAGAACGATTTTGGTTCGAAAATTAATGTTTATTTCTTGATCCTTTTTTTTAATCATAACAGATGGTTGGCATGAAGAGGCCATACCCCTTTTCACTGGAAAATGTTCCAATTCCATCTTTTCACTGCAAATTTCCTTCTGCTTATATCTCTTCCATCCCAAGATCAGATGAATCAACTTCTTGTAGCAATGGAGGCACTATTAGCATAGAACCTACACAACCAACTTTCAGGTGAAGAAAACCTCAAAGTTTGATTCTTTTTCGATTATTTCCAAGAATCGGGTCACAAATTAGGAGCTATAAGATCATTTTTATGAATGATTTATGTTTTCGGACTCCATTGCAGAGAAACCCCTTCAAGCTCAGGAGCCATAAACGACACCATAACAAAGAAATTCATCGATGAAAACCAAGGTCTAACTCGAGATTTTCTCAAGTTAGCCCCACCTCAACCACAGTCGACCTCAAAAGAAAAGCTGCATTCTTCGCCATGTATAGGAGAACAGCCCCAATTCGAAACCCTATCACCTCAAAAAGTGAGATTTTTATTGAAATTTCCCTTTATTTATATTTAATTCTTCAATGGGTTTCATTTCATTTCGCTTATTGTTTTATGAATTTTTTCCCCTCAGGGTCAAACAAAAGATTCAACCCATTTTTCTGCAAGAGGTGGGTCGAACCCGCAGCCTTTTCTTAGTTTCTTCCCAGCTGCAAAGACACCAACTGGCCAGCCGGGAAGCAGCAATGGTGAAGCGGGGGAAAGCGTTGATCTTAATTTGAAGCTATAGAAGGCTCTTTGTGTTTCTTGATGTGTTCTTTATTTCGGTTGGCGGAAAGGTAGCTCTTTTTCCCCTTAAGTGATCAGGATGAGAAATAAACTATATCGCCCCCTCCCTTTTCGTCCGCCCCCGTTTAATTTGAATGTCGTTTAATTAAGTTTGGGGCAAGTTCAAGTTGTCAAATGGAAAAAAGCACATTGTAGCTATGGCTTAGCAGGAGACAGAGAGATTATGATTCATGAACTAATTGAACTGTGTTGGATTCTTATAGTTTACATAGATTTTGTCTTTGGTTTACTTTTAGTTTCCTGTTTACGTGTGTTCTGTATAATGGTTGTATAGATCAATTTCGATCTAATTAAGTGGGAAGTGTAAAGACCTCCGATATGCTTTTCTGATCTTTAGGGGCTGTTAACGACAGCTGATTTGGTCAGCATAGTTAGACTCGGACGGTATCAGCGTCTGACTGAACTTGGGTCAGTTTACATACTCTTAGGGGCCGTTTACTAAAGCTTATTGAGTAAGCGCTTACTGATATGATATCGTTTTCCGTATTGATTGAGGATGGCAAGGACCTAGAAAGTGTGGGAAACGACTCTTAACCGGTAAGCACTTACCAGGTTTAAGATGCTTACCCACAAACCATTTTCAGGGTTACACGATAAGGTAAATAAAGGTGAATATCTTGCCGGTAAGCGCTTATCGGGTAAGAGTGTCTTGATACTTGCTATGCCTCTTACCGGGTAAGATTTCCGGTTTTTGTCATGCTCACATGGTAAGGTAACTGACACCCTATAAGCTCTTACCCAGTAAGAGCTTAGACAAACGTTCCCTTAGATAACACTTTTTCGTGGTTACCCGCTTACCCAATTTGTGTTGGTAATGCATACACTGAGAAGAGGTCTAGTCATCTGACTGAGTCAGTGAGAGGAGAGTGAGGGCCTCACCATAACAAACTTATGCATGTGGGTTCATGGCCATGTTTTTTTGGTTCCATATGGATTATTTTGTCTTTATGTTATGTGGAGAGTGAGATCTTATCTTCACATTGTGAATGTAGATTGATGATGAAACTAGTGACCCACCAACAAGAAAAACAGAGGGTATTATTGTATGATGACAGCAGGATATCTTGCCACTTGATTTGTTGTACAACAAAAACTGAGCAAACTTTTTGTACAAAATTAGCATCATTGTCAAACTGGCAATTTACTTCAGTATGGTGTGATCACACAATTTTAGTAGAAAAAGGAGAATCAACAAAACAGAATTGTGGCTGACCCACAACCATACAGAAAGACCAAACCTTTGATAATATATACAATTTTGTGGCTGACCCACCACCACTCGTCTTTACGGTATGTATATACGTATATAAGTAATTGAAGAGGTACGTATGCATGTTATGCAAATGTATATCCTGGACAAACTATTTATATGCATACGTGCATACAATATATATATATATGAAGGGTCATTAGGGTATTTTTTTCAGTTTTTATGCTTAATCATTTTGAGAACTTCAAGTTTTTTTGAGGTCGTAAAGAACCAATATAAACAAATTAAGGTCTTAATTTTTCAGTTTTTCAGATTTTTGAGTTATTTAACCAACATATTCCTCAAGAAATCACAGGATTCGACACTTTCTTGATATGAAACTCCAACCAAATTTTGCATCAATTGATTCATGATCATATTCGGATCCCTTGGCCATCTATGTAGATCCGATTAGCAACATCCCTATTTGCGTAAGAGCTTTTGAAGCGAAAGCATCATCCCCTTTTGCATCTAATATTGTACCTCATGCTTTTCTTTGACAAATCAATCCGGTTCATGTTTCTTATCTATTGTCTGTTATATCTGTTTGATAAACTGTTGCTTCATATCTTCTTCATCTGTATCGATTTTGTAATTTTTCTTAAATACTAGTTTTGCTCTACATCTTATTAACTAGTTCACATTGTGTTCAGAATCACAAAGGTTCACAATGAATTTAGCACCGAGCTTACCATTTGAACCAGATCTTTCGAGTAGTTGAGCAATGATGATGTGCACACTATGTACGTACACACTTTCATCCCTCACATAACTACCATTAACAGAGTGCACGATGTGCACAATTTGTGGTGTGCATTCTGTGTTCACAAAAATAGGCGTGTGTTGGGAAAAATTGTGTTCTGTGCGCCTTGTGTCATAGAAAATGGAGTAGTGGACTGGTGGTTAAACATGTAGTGAACGAGGGAGGGAGGGAATTTATAAGTACCCACAATACCCTTTATTTGATTTTGTAATTCAAAATTAGCAAAATTAATAATTTCTTAATTTATTATGATTTTGTGGTGTATATTAGATTTCACGGATGTCACAAAATACAAGGATCTCAAAAGAAAACCTCTATATACATAGAAAAAGGTTCAAACGAGAATGTCGATTATTTACGATAATGCGAGAAACTTTGCCCATGTACAAAATCACATGTGATTTTACACTAATGAAAAAAATGGGATGCGGATGACTTTGGAGCGACTTAAAGTCGCAGACAAAATTGCATAAATCATATGTGATTTTGTACGTAAATCGTATGTGTATGTGAATCATATATGATTTTCTAAGTGATTTTGTACATGAATTATATATGATTTTTGTACGCAAATCATATGTGATTTTGTATATCGGAAAAGCTCCTTGCATTCTTGTATCCGATTTAAATAAGAAGGCTAAATGTCAACGGAATGTTAAGGGATTATTTATATGTGAATCATTCAAAAAATCTACTTAAAATATATATGTATACGAATGTTAAAGATATTCATATAAGTTCGCATATGCAACTTTAAGTATATTTTTTCAACTATTCGCACACGAACCTACATTTCTTACCTTATCATAATATTTAGCANTATATATATAGAGAGAGAGAGAGAGAGAATAATTCAAATGGGAAATGGTATATATATATATATATATGTTGATATACATATCTTATGTGACTCAACGTTGTGTTTATTTCGAACTACGAAACTAGAGTAATATATGGAAATACTGAGTTTGTCTGGTTTTAAAGTGATGACTTTATGACCAACCATAACCATAATCAAGAACATATACAAGGATGAGGGAGAACGGGTAGAGCAAGAAAGCTATGAACGACGTCCATAGAGGAAACGTGGTTCGACAACTGCCAAAAACACCCATCACGATGCAAACGATAAGAATCACCAACACTTCCGATGAGAAATCCCATGTCAATCCTCGCACGTATACAAGTGCTAAGAACACTGATAGACAAAGCACGTTGTTCATCGTTACCGCTCCGTATAACTGCAGCACAAAACAAACCATTACCAAAGATTAGTGATTTCTATAACAAAATAATCACAAAAATAACCAAAACTAGAGTTTACACGTTACAAAATGACCAACTTTTCCAAATTAGCACTAAAACCAACCTACACAAAAGCATGTAAATATACCCTTTTGCATGTTCGAAAAGTACCTTTTTCGGTTAATTATTTTAACCATTTTCTACTATACGCTTGATCTCTTAGTCACTTTCCCTAAATATACCAAAATAGCCATCAGGTCCACCAAAGTACATTTGCAATTGCGGACCTAAATAAAAAGTGTAAATTTTGTGGGTTGAAATTGAAAATATGATTTGTCTTTATGAACCTGATGACTAATGTTTTAGTAAGGTTTGAGATCAAATGTATTTTAAAAATGGTGAAAATAATTAATTTATTCTTTTGTTTTTGTGGGCCCATTTCGCAAAAAAAGATGAGAAAAACCTTTTTTTGCAAAATTTTGGGTTTTGTAGAATAGATGGTCATTTTGTGCTAACACGAAAAAAGTTGGTCATTTTGAGACACAAAGTAACTCCAATTTTGGCTATTTTTGTGATTATCCCTTTGTATACCTCATATATACTAGCTAAGTAATCGTTAGCTAGAAAAAGTTAAACGAACCTCGGAAAACGTCAGAGAGGCGGATCTTTGTTTTTTACGTGTAGCGAAGATGATGGCCGATACCGCCTCGCTAGAGTTTGTCGCTAACGGCAACACAATGAAGGAGATGAAGAAAGACGGGATGCTTGTTGCAGCGGAAAAGTTATTGACGGCATCTACCAAAGGATCGGCAAATGCGGCCGCAATAGCCGTGCCGAGTAACAACAATAGCACGGCCTTGATGGTGGTTGTACGAGGATTGTCTACGCCCTCTTCTTCTTCTTCTTCTTCTTCTCCCTCGTGAGTTTGATCTCCCAAAAGGGCATGTTCCTTCTTCGTCTCCTATAAAAACGTAGTTTAGGATTTTCGTACCAATGAGTCACTTAAAGTTGATAAATATGCGTAAAATAAAGTTGGGTTCGAGTTGAGGAAACACTATTTTTGCAAAAAGACTATGAAAAAGTTTGCAAAATACCTGATTGGACGGGACTAGACAAAACGGGTGAGAGACTGAGAGTAAGATTATGCAGGGTTTTGGTGTTTTAATTTGATATAAGTAGATAAATGTCATTAAATGAATTTTTAATCATGGGCATGACTTAGGGCCCTTAGCAACTTAACGAGCATAACAGAACTCACAGTTTGTTTATTCGATCAACTATACATGACTGCTTAGTAGTGGCTAAAAGATACATAAAGTGGCTTGTTCAGTAAGCTTTTAGGAGGGAATTTATGCAGAAAGGCAAGTTTTTTTTTTCTTAAACTTGTCACTGCCAATTAAAAATTCGCTCTTCCATCTATGAAAAAACCATAAAAAAAGAAAACCATTCTCAATCTATAAAGACAAACTAATTCATACAAGACTTAATTGAAAACCATCCAAACAACGGGTGAAAACTTAGAAATTTAGTAGAGGGCCATTTTGCAAAACGAATTTCTAGATAAGGTCATCGAGCTATCTAGCCGATACTTCCTTTTTCCTGATTTTCTTTCCAACTATTTTGGTGGGACAAAAAATAGCATTTTTCTCTCGTCCGTTCATGTCCTATTCCAATGTCTAAGGGGCCGTTTGCTTTTTAAAAGTTACCTATTAAAACCTCTTATGTCTGAAAAATTAAGAGGTTTGCAGAATTAAGATCGTTTGTTTTATTTTAAAGAAAAGGCTGAAAACCTCCTACCATCCTCTGAAATATTAAGAGGTGCACCATCCACCTCTTATCTTTTAGAAGCAAATTTAGACTTCAGACCTCTTAAAAAAAACAAAAGACACCCGAGTGTCGCACTAGGACAAGTTTTTATCATGTCCTATCCTATACACACCCTAATCAAACAAACTCTCTACTTATAGGGTAGATGAAATGTCTATGTACATTATATATGCCTCCAAAACTGTACCTTCAAGTAAGATATATTAATGGCAGAGGGTCAGGTTTAGGGTAAAAACGTAAAAAAGTTGAATAACTGAAGAACACCCTGTAACCGTTCATCTAGACAACATACACATGTCAATAATTTGTAACAATTTGTAACATGCAAACATGCATATGTAAAGGTTATCCGGGTGTTCCNATATATATATATATATATACACTATATACATACCTCATAATAGTCATGAACATATTTCAATGTGTCAGAACCAGCCACAGAAGTAGTCTTTTTGAAACCCTTGGCCTCCTGAAGCCATCTTCCAATCCCATTTACAAATTCATCAAACTCAACTTCATTGTTTTCAGATGTATCAAAATCTTTCATAACCTTTGTTACAGCATCCTCTTCATTCATATTTATCTCATATAATTGCATTCCCACAACCAAGGCCCTTAGTTCCGGAACCGAAAGACTTCCGTCTTGATTAGCATCGATCGAGTTAAACAACCTGTCACACGAACCCAAACGTCAAAAGAAGAGTGCCACTGTATCAATTCGTAAAAAATCAGTGTAGGAAAACACAACTTTTCCTTGATAGAGTTGGTTTGCAAGGTTTTTCTTCCACCCCATACTCGAGTTCGAATCCTATTAGTGTCATTTTTCTTAGTTTTTAGCTTTTAATCTCAGATTTATTCTGTTTCTGAAAAAAATTTGTTTTATTAAAGACTTGATTACATGACCTCACATATGAAAAACAATGAACTAACCAACAGATTAGATCAAATGATGATTTTGTGAAAAATAGGCTTATTATATTTGTTTTCTTATAATCAAATGGTGCTAACGCTTGAAAATTTTCTGGGTCCGTCCCTGCGATAAACTAAAGGGTTGTTTGTTTACGTCTTAATAATTCCATTAAGAGGCAGCCTCTAAATTAATAAGAGGCGAATCTTGTCTAGCAAAAAAAATATATGCCTTTTAATGGTTCTCAAATCCTCTGAATGATTTTGTATCTTGGATCTCCCTTAACCATTCAACGCCCTAATTTCATCCTAAATAATTACCATACAACCATATTTCATTTTGCACTGTATCATAAGAGCCTCTAAATTTCCTAACCACTTAATCATCTTGCACCAAACCATTCAACAACTGCCAAAGAGCCTCTAAACCAGACCAAACAAATCCAGTATATCCCACCAGAAGGTGGGGTCCAACGGACATAGCTGTTGTTTCTATAAAGACCCCTGGCTTATGTACATGGTGTGGAAAAAGATTAAAAGGAATAGCACTAACTTGATTAGAACTTCTCTGTTAGGTTCGCCGTTTATATCCACGAGTCTTCCAAGTGCACGCATTTTCAAGAACTTTAGAATCCTAGATCGTACGTGCTTATGCTTTGCGAAATCAAGGTGTCTTTTCTGTAATGTGGGTTGATAAACCTGCAAAAATCGCCGTAGAATGTATTTAGTTTCTCAATTCTCCCCGGTTTTCTTAAATCTTGAAATGTGGTGTTCGTTTAATTATCTCACATTAGATAATTGGGTTCTACGGTCAAGAGTTCAAGCCTCATCAAAGTTGATAAGCGTGAATCACTATCTAGCGTGTGTATATGTGTGTAGAGGGAAAACCTAAAAAGAACAAAATACTGAAGAACACCCTTCGTAGCCCTCCATTTAGACTATATGCACTTGTGCATAAAAATAAATTAAGTTGTTTTTTGGTTTTTATGCACGTGTACATCTTGCAAAGTACTTTTATGCACAAATGCATACGTCCTAGATGAAGGGCTATGTGGGAGTTCCTCAATTTTCCCTTTTTTTGAGGTTTTCCCTTAAACCTGACTCTATGTATATTCATACATATATATAGACGAAAGTTCAAATGAAAACTCAAATCTAACCGTGAACGTTAGAACAGCCGAGAGCGCGTCAAGTTGCATATTCAGTCTGAATAATACAAGATTATTCAGACTGAATATTATGCATTATTCAAGATGAATAATACAACATTCAGACAGAATAGTACCGAATGCTGTATTATTCAGTCTCCGAATGGTGTATTATTCACCATGAATAATGCATAATATTCGGTCTGAATAATAATCCTGAATAGGAGCCGAATAGGACACGTGTCGCGCTCTCGGTTGTCCTCATGTTCGCAATTAGATTTGAGTTTTCATTTCAACCTGCCCCTATACACACACACACATAAACTGTTACCTGATAGAGGCAGTATGCAATTAGAAGAGAAACAGAAAGGATGAGAGCTAATAAGACTGCAGTGTGTCTTCCAGAAGTTGAATGTAGAATCTGTGGGAACTGAACAACTATAAATGGAAGCACAGATACAGCCATTATCATTGCTGAATAGCTTGTCCAAATATCTGTACTCACACCAGATCCTGCATAGGTTTTATAAGGCGCTTTTAGACGTCTTAACAAGGTTTTAAGACAATTTTAAAGTAAAGTATTGTATCAATTATTTTATAGAGAGACAATCTGACAAAAGGGTCCTATAAAAAAGACAAGTTTACATAAGTAGTTCCTTTTTGGCAAAGCCTATAAGTAAATTTTTTTCCTCTATCCAAACACTAAAAAATGTTTCTCCTTTTCCACAAAGGAATAAGTCAATAAGCACCTTTAATAAGCAATCCCAAACACCCGTAAGGGTTAAGAGGCTCTTAAAAAAAGAGAAAAAAAAAACAATCTAGAAAGTGTATTATGTCTGATACCGAATCAAACATTAGTGGCAAATATGAGTTCTTTTTTTTTTTGAAAAACAAACAACCATCTTAAGTTTTATGGTTTTGGAATATGTGGACCCGTCAAATTACTCTTCAAAGGAGCTGTTGAGCAGAGAAGAAAGGTTCCAACATACACAGAAAACTGTGTTTTTGTTATTTATGTCGTGTGGTGGGAGTGAGACGGACCTATTAAGTGGAACCCTTTGGTGTCTTTGTTATCTTGAGCTACCGAATTTTGTAGATCGCATTTGCCAACAACGATACAAGTTCCCCAAATACTTGTCAGAAGCATGACGGTCGAACCAGCCAACAACCCCATTCCCACTGAAACCTGATCTTGAGCGGTTTCTGTGCTTCCCGATAGTCCGGATACTGCAACCAAAGAGACATAGATTGCAATAACAATTGTTAGAGCATCTTCAGGTTCTGCGTATCTTCTCCAAAAATAGAGAAAACAAAAATCAGAATCTCTAAAAAGACAAACACAGTTACATTCATCTTCTAGGACTTCTAAAATTTTGAGATTCCAACGTCAATTATATTGTTAAAATATTCGTAATATAAAAGGTCTCTCGCTCGTTATGTTAAAGTACTTAAAGAAAATCCAATTGAACTTTCTAATTTTGAATGATTAAATTTTGAAACTTTTTAGTAATAAGTAGACCATTGAAATCATAGAAGGATGTCTTCAATTTTTTTTCCCAATGTATTTAGAGTAACTTGCAATTTTGGTCCCTATGGTTTGTTACTTTTCTTGGTTTTGGTCTTTACAAAAATTTTATTGCAAGGAAGAACCCCTATGCTATGGAAAAATGCTTGATTTTGGTCTCTCCACTAACGAAAAATTAAATTTCATCTATTTATTCCGCCATGTGTTTTGCACATGAGAATAAAGTAGTCATTTGATCTCTGGAATATAGGAATACAACGAGATTCCTGAAAGAGTTCTTTTAACTTACCTTTATATTTCAGAGATAAAATAATTATTTATCCTCGTGTGCACGACATATATAGAAGAGTTATTGGATGGAATTTAACTCTCGTTAGTTGAAGGGACCAAAATAAAACATTTTCACATACAATAAGGTTTTTCTTGAAATCAAAATATTTAGAGAACCAAAACCAAGAAAATAACAAACCACATGGACCAAAATTGGAATTTACTCAATCATTTATAATGGAAAATACATAAGAGTTTTTTGTACTTCTCCTTTCATTTTTTTTGGCAAGTTAGAGAAGTTCTTTCTTCAAATAATAATAAGTGATTCTCTAATTTTGAAGTGAATTATTTCCTCTCATACTTTGGAGGGAAAAATAGCTTTCCCTACTTTAAAATAGTTGTCGGAGATGTTCTTTTTATGCATCCACGAGCAACGATTCAAACCTAAGGCCCGACAAAGGACCAAATCTTCGACAAAGTCCAGACCAACAATTGCAAAATTTGAGTTTCTATACCGATCAACAATTGAATCCAAAAATTATAGAAATGCCAAACCTAAATATGAAACTATTATTTCCCGGAATTTAGCGGTGTCCAAAAAAACTGTTAGACTGTTCAATCCTCTTGAACAAAGCTAAACTAAACTATTTTTGATGGTTTGAGTGGTCTGGTGGGGTCCGGACTAAAAAATAGTCAAACAGCTCCGTCGACTATGGTCTACTGACCAAAATGACCGTCAAATATACTAATGTATTAATTGTATTTATTTTTAGGCTTTACATTTATGACCCTATTAAACAAAGTTGGTCAAAGTCTATATTTTTTTACTTTTCTTTTCTAAATTGACAAAATTCTAGAATCCTATCAGAAATAAAATTCCAAATGTTGTTCAAGAATTCTAACTATTCTTAGTTGAATTTGTTTGACTTTTCTTCATTTGCTCAATGTTCTTTTTCAATTTTAGGGATAATTTTTTTTTAATTTATAATTTAGTATACAATTTTTTAATAGTGCTCTATTTGTAAAATTTCATTTTAGATATAGAAGTCATATTTTTTTAACTTTAAAGTCAATTATAGACTCAAACCTCTTAAACTGGTCACATGAGAGGGCTGGTTTGGAATTTGGCTTCCCAAAAGGAATCCTTATGAGCTTTCTCATAAAGGAGATAAGGTGATCTAAACCTTTCAAAAACAACTTATTGCTTCTTCTAGAAGGAGATAAGTCATAAACACCTTTAAATAAGCACTCTCAAACACCTCCTAAGTCATGTATGAATAAAGTTGTCTATGTAGATTATACCCGTTTGAAAAAGTTTTTGTTTGCAAGGGTTTTTCATGTATGGAATTGGAAGGAAGCGTGATTTTTAATTGAGATAGACAGGTTTGGAAAAAACTTCCCCCTTGAAAAGCTTACCGAATAAGCCACTCTTTATATCATGAAACCACTACCAAACAAATCATATAAGCTCGGAGTTCCATTAAGCTCATTAAGATGTTGTTTGGTTCATTTTCTGTTAAGGCCTGAATGGATATAGCTATACGTATGTTAACAGATAAGTTGTTATTTGGCTGTGATGCTGAATAAACGGTCTGAATGTCAGAAACGATCATTTTACCCCGGTCTTTAATTGTTCATAGCCAGATCAGATAGAAGGAATTCCAGAATGTTCTAAAGATCAAAAAAATGAAGGCAAAATCCGTTTACCTATCAAAGTATTAGTAGCTTAGTGGTCAGTAATTATAACATCCTTGGGAGGGACAGCGAATGACATCCCTGTCTATCCGGGTTCGATTCATGGGGTGAGCATTTGGCGATACCCTGACCATGGGTCAACGGGTGCCCGAATGAATCCCGGATACCTCGTTGACTTCGTGTCNCACCGAGAACCGGAAGGCAGAGGCCGCCGACCAAACCCGGCCCTAAGATCTGCAACAACAGCTCGCTGCCCGCGGAGAGGTGAGTTGCCGCTAGGTACATCAGGTAGCCGTAAACGACGACGAGAAACATGTTTCCGGTGGCGGTGGTGGTGCACGGCAGGAATCCGTACGTCTGTTCGCATACTTCCTCCGGCGATGATTTGGATTTTAGGAATAAACGGTCGAAGCAGAATACGGATCTGCAGTCATCGGAATTATTAAGGCCGTCGGATAGGGACGGTGAGGTGGTGGCGGTGGTGGTGGTTATGGAGCGGCCGGCGGCGGTGGCGACGGCGAAGAGAGAGAGGATGGTGATGAGAGAGAGGAGGGAAGTGGTGGTGGTAGCCATGGAAATGTAGGTTGGTAGTTTAGGTATGTGGAAAGGTTGAGGGTGTATTTATAGATATGTTTGTTTGGTCTTCCCGCCTAATTTATGGGTGTTATTAAACCAAAAATTTAAATAAATATATAATTTTGAAAAAAAATAATAATACTATAGTAGTAGAGGTAAAATCTTGGGGCGTCAGTGGATTACTGCCCTGGTTCGAAACCCTGCGGCAACAAGTAGGTTTCGCACCGGTTTGAGACTGATGCGGATTGGTCATCGGGTATCCAAATGAATCCTAATGTGTGTATGAGTTTATCTGCTGTTATAAAAAACACTATAATATTTTATAGCATTTTTAAAGTATTTTTTAAAATAGAAAAAAAAAAGATTTTTTTAAATAGGAGATTTTAACCAAATAGCAGGATTAGGAAGGATATGAGGATCTCTATTTGAGGAGATTTAATATAACCAAATAGTAGACTATCTTATAGTATTTTTTAAGGGATTCACTAAGATAGAAAAAGAAAAGATTTTTTTTACTTTTTAAAATGCTTTTAAGAGTTATTTTATTTTATTTTTTAAAATAGAAAAATATGAAGAAAAAAACCCTTTAAATATAAAGTATTCTTAAATGAAGACAGAAGAAACATTATTTTAATACTTTTATTAAAGCCTATTAATTATTTAAAAGTTTTTTTTAATTTATTAAAATATTAAAATATATTATATATTTCAATTAAGTAATGATGATTCTATAAAATAAATTTTTTTTATTTTCATTATTTAGTTTAGAGAATTTATAGAAAAACTATTGAAGGCGTTTTTAAAAGAATCATGGTTTCAAAAGGTTCCTATAATATATATTAGATCTAAGCCGAGAACTCAAAGAATAATTTTGTTTCTTGTTCAACTTTATTCTCTATTAGAATATTTTAATTTTATGGTCTTATGTGTTTTTAAAACACGTATCATATGTAAAAAATTCAAGGTTAATTGGTCAAAAGAAATTAAAAAAAGTTCGTTCGATAGTGGGTCTTCAAACTCATAATATTTGAGCTCATTTTTTAAGATTTTGATTTGACAATTATAATGGTATCATTTGTAACAAAATATTCTTAATATAATCTTAGTTAACATCAAATTATATATGTTAATATGATAAATACGTAAAATGAAAAAAGAAAAAGAAATATGAAGTAAATTAAATAACTATATATAAGGAAATAAAGTGTAATTTAAATATATAAGTAATTTTTTTAGATTATGATGTTGAAAATTAGAGGTGTTTGAAACTTATAAATTTATTAGATAGCATAGATATAAAAATATAGATAAGAATGTAAAGTGGAAAATGAAAATATAAAAAAAATATAGAAAAAATAATTTTGGATGTAATTTTGATATTAAATAATACGATCAAATTTAAAAATATTCAATATTATGATCATTTGAAAAGTATTGACGAAGCTATTATAATGATATAATTTGTTGAAAAGAAAAACGAAAATTTTAATACATTATTTATGATGATATTTTCTTAGGCCTTCTGTACCACAAACGGGTACGCAGGCGGGTAGGGGCAAAAATTCAACGGTTTCAGCGGACATGTGGTACACCCCTAGCAGGTACCATCCCATGGGTTCAGTGGAAGGTTTACGAACCCGCCCAACCTGCTCTCTCTCTCTCTCTATTTCTTTCTCTCTCTCTTCTATATTATATTTAAAATAATAAAAAAATGGTAAGGGTATGAGGGTATGTAAGGTTGGTGATACGGGATTTGAAGGTAATGTGACAATATGAGAGTAGGAAAGTAAAAGGTTAAGGGTTTAAACCCTTGTGTTACGAAAAGACCTTACTCATACTAATAATCTATTGAAAAACTTTAGTCAATTTGAGTATATATATTACAATAAATTAGAATGTTGGATCAAAGTATAAAGTTACAAAAAGAAGTTATCTTCTTCTCTGGTTTGGACTTGAGTGAATTATATAAAATCTCAAAATTTTGGGAATCATGGTTGCAACACCCAAAAGCCAAAAGAGGGCATAATTCCTTTTATTTTTATTAAACTTCATTATCAAGATTAATAGTAAGCCACAAACACGAATCTAGAACGATTCTTTTAGGATAAATGATCAACCGATTCTGATTATTATTATTTAGTATTTAATATATGAAAACATATTCAATTAAATATTTATGACATTATAATTTGTTAAGGATAAATTATATCAAAATATAAGCTTTTTTGTATTTGTTTTTTTTTTCTTTAAAATCTTCTTTTAAGAATAGACACGTTTTAGAAGGCAAATATATATTATCAAAATTAATAAAGCTCAGTTTAATTCTTATATAATGTAACAAATTTCTTTTTTCTGAATTGATTTAAGATTTTCAATTTTACACACATTTTACCCTTTACATTGAGTAAAGTTTCAACATGCCATATGACATCTTTAGCCCATGCGTTATGGTCTTGCCGAAGGGTTTCGGCCATGGACGGACCCAACTAAGGGTACGCGGTGGCATGTGCCACCGTATTATTTTCTCCGGTGAAGAGTAGAAGTTTTTAGTTTCGTAAAGGTGCAATCGTGTCGTTTTAGAGGGTGCTACTGTATTGGTTTCGAAACTTCAAAGTGTGCACCTAAAAACTATAAAATTCTCTCGGAATCAACCAAATAAATTCACTTGAAATCAACTAAAAATGGGAAATTGCTCGAAATCAACCAAAAAACCGAAAAAATCTCTCGTAGCCGATCAAAAAACTCAAAAATTATCTCGATTCAACAAAAAAAGTCCATCGAAATCAACAAAAAAAACTTAAAAAATATCT
>LUCG01003559.1:0-13210 GCA_001633085.1 Carthamus tinctorius | reverse complement strand
ATGTAATTGTTATAGGTGCCTTCCTTGAGCATTCTACAAGTTACGAGATTGTGTGTGTGTAATCGATCAACAGGTGAGTACTATATCTATGTTGATTATGTTATGTATGTGTAATGGAAGTGCATGTATATTTATGTGTCATGATTGCATGTTATGCTTATGATAGTACCTGGGAGGTATTCGTTACCCCTAGGGAAGATGTTATGGATTAAGAGGCCTGGTACTAGTGTCAACATTTTAAGTTAAGTGAATGTAATGACTTGTACTTTGGTTATGTATGGATGATGATAATTGGTATAGATGTGTGCTCACTAAGCGTCAAGCTTATCCGTTGTTGTTTTTCCCCCTTTAGTGACAGGTACTTCAACTGTGGACAAAGGGAAGGCTCACGTGTGATGATTCGGTGGCTAGCAGCTCAGTCTAGGATATTGGTTAGGGATAGACAAGGATTTTACCTTCTAAAATAAAACATGAAATTTGGTTAAGTGTGTTTTGAGTACTTTTGTTTGGTTTCAGAAGTTGTGGTGTTTTGTTTTGTTTTGAACTTATCTTTCTAAGATGACAAAGATTGGTTGTTGGTGAAATTTTATTTACATAGGGTGAGGCTTCCGCTAAAAGTTAAATATTTCTATTAGTTTACGATTATTTACAAATGAGGCTTTACAATTACTGCAAGTAAACCTGATATTATGTTTTCCACTTGTATATGTGCTCGATATCAGGCTAACACAAAAGTCTCACATCTCTCTGCTGTTAAGCGTATTCTTGGATATCTAAAGAAGACTCCAAATCTTGGTCTCTTGTATCAAAGGCACTCTGGATTTGATCTCATTGCTTATACTGACTCAGATTATGGCGGATGTCAACTTGATAGAAAGAGCACTTCTGGTAGCTGTTAGTTTCTAGGAGGTAAGGTAGTAAGTTGGTCTTCCAAGAAGCAGAACCGTATCTCAACCTCTGCTGCAGAGGCTGAGTATGTAGTTGCAATAAGTTGTTGCTGTCAAGCTCTGTGGATACAAACCCAATTTAGAGACTATGAATATTTGCTCAACAAAATCCCCATTCTCTGTGACTCAAAAAGTGCAATAGCCATCTCAGCTAACCCTGTCCAACATTCCAAGACAAAACATATCGACATAAGGAACCATTTTCTAAAACATCATGTTGAAGAAGGTAATGTCGAAATGTACTTTGTTACTTCTGAATTTCAGTTAGTTGATCTCTTCACCAAAGCACTTAATGAAAAAAGATTTAACTTCTTGGTGAATAAGATAGGAATGCTCTCACCAGTGCGTTGAGTCACTCACTTGACTCAAATCTGCTTTTGTATACAATTTCATGTGTTTTTGTTTTATTTTCAACCTTTCTTGATTAATTTGTTCACTTGACTCTTAGCTCTAGGGGGAACTTTGCAAGTAATGCAAGTTCATAGGCGGAGTATTTGTTCTTTTCATCAAATAAAACCTTTGAAGAATGCAAAACTTTCAAAGGCTGTATTACAGAACCTATTTTTTCAGAACCTCTACGATCACTCACAGAGGCTCTTCTAAAGGATTTTTAACATTTTTTAAGCTATGGAAGCTAGCTTGTAGAAGGAGCACTCTTTTCAAAGTCAAAAACCTCAGAGAGTGAAAAAAGAATTTAGTGTGTCATAGAGAACTTATCTTGTCAGAACCTCTGATGCTTCTTACAGAGGCTCCTCAAGAATGAGGTTCTATACAAACACTCACTTCTCTTTCGATTTTCAAATGTTTAGGTAAACAAAAAGGTGAAATCGAAGATGCCCGATACATATCTAAGAGGTTCTGTTACCCTTAGGCCTTTATGAAAACTTACTTCCATAGTTTTCTATCAGATATGGTGCGCGTGGTTTGTGGATAAGGGTTAAATTGAGCCACATGCGTGTCAGAATTTTGGGGCGCACGTCTTCAATCTCGCGTCACCTAAATCCACGTGGCACATTCTGATTGGTCGTAGCCCAACGGTGCTTCCTTGAGACGCCTATATTTCGTAAACCACTCATCACGCTTAATAAAGTAACCGTTTCACATTCAAAACAACCCATTTCCCTCCACTATAAATAGCCTCCTTCCCCTACATTAAAATCTTCCACAATCTTAAGAACTCAGGCGATCACTCCGACGAATCGCTGTTACCTGACAATGTCTTCATCCACCGCTTCCTTTTCGGCCTCCGCCCACTCCGAGAACAATCCCAACGATCAAGAGGTCAACCAATCACAAGCCCTAACATCACATGCCATTTCTTTCTTCCAAAACAGGTACGAAACAGTGGTTCTTGTGAAGAAACCAAATAATTATTACCTATCCCTATCCACAAATGCATTCCCTAAACTCACCTACCCTTTATTGGAAATCCTTCGTAATGACCCAATGTATTATTCTCTAACCGCCACAAGACCAACCCCTGAAACCTACCTCACCCAAACCAACCTCACAGAGGACAATTTTTCGTCCTCTGTTGAATTATTTGACCAAGTTCCATCTCCTACTCCTTCACCCTCCCAATAGGATGAAGGTTTTACAATAAAAGTTCATTCGCCCAAGGACTTGACACCACCGCACATAGAGGCATCTTTTTCCTCTCCACATCAAAGTGACCTTAAACAAAATGCTTCAGAGGCATTAGAGAGAAACACAGAGGCTACGAGTCTAGAACACCCTAAGTCTCCACTCGATCCCTCTGCAAAGACAGGATCTGAACCTTCTGTACATGACATCGACAGAACACTGGTAGGCTCACCTAAAGAGGGAGTTCGAGGATCCGGTGGAAGTCCCCGAGAAGGCAAGATCTAAACAACCCTACTGAAACACCATGTGTTGGTGTTTTAGGTACCCTGAGTACCTTTGTGACGAAAGCGGAGTTTCAAACCTTCGCTACAGTGGTGCTGACCAAACTGGACGAGTTGAAAAGCTCAACCACCCCCAACACCCAAGTCACAGAAGCCCTACTTGCTCACACAGAGGCTCTGAAGGATCTAACTGTCGCAACCAACAACTTCAACTCTATGCTTTCATCCCTTCCGATCTCTGTCCTTTCCAAGGAGGATCTCACTGCAGCCTTCAATTCCCTATCGCTCAATCCTAACTCTGTGAGCACACTGAAGAAGGAGTTATCCAAAGTAGCCACCACGTATGCCGCCGTTTTTGTCTCTGCCGGATATTGCGACTACTCCCAATTCAAAGATGAAATCAAGGGAATGGTAACTTCTGCCATGGCCCTAGGCGTTGATTCTTCTTCCTCCAGAACCAACATTAACCATCTAGCTACTCGCAGAGATCTGGACGCAATGGTTGAGGCTCTTGGAGAGATTGTTCGAAAGAGCCAAGAGAAAGTACTGCTGAAACTCGATCTTCACATAAAGCTACCGCCGGTCACATTCGTGATTGCACGGCTCATCTGATGAAAGAAGGTCTTCAGTTCAGAGATGTTCTGCGGCGACAAATGCACTCTCTCCGGTGGAACTCTGAATTGAATGTCAATTTTGCTACCACAGCCGCAGAAGATCTGATTTCCAAACTCGAAGAGGCGGCTCAAAGAATTATCGACAGACTCCAACAAGCTCCTCTTACCTCTTGTGCCACAGAGGCTGGAAAACGCCATGATGATCAAGAGGGTGATGGCCCTAATCATCATGAGGGGGAGAAGAGGGCTCCTAAGAAAAAGAAGACTTCAGAGAGGCCTCTAAAGATTGTGGATTCCACTTCTGCCCTGTTTTCCAAAGAAAATTCCCCCAAAGACCCCAAGGGGAAGGGAAAAGGCAAGCAAGTCGCGAAAGTCCCTCTGAAGGGCTCGAGTTCTGATTTTGAAGAAGAAATTGATGAAGAGACCTATGATGATCCTGAGCTGGTTAAGGTTCTGAGGCTATCACGCACAGAGGCTCTAGCGAAAGCTGGTCAAGCACCGCACCCAAGGGTGGTGAAGGCTCCTCTACCAGACCCTTTCAACTAGCAGAAGAAACGTCCACGGGTACGTTTGACACTCTAGTGGGAATAATCAAACCAATTCTCCCAGAGGGGTCTACCTAGAAAATTCTCGAAGAAGGGAGTTCAAGGAGGTAGAGGAGGCAACTACTGTGGGAGGGGTAGAAGAAATAATAGACAGCATGAACAGAATTCCAAGAGAAGAGCCTCCCCGCACAAAGCCTGTAACAACTGTAGAAGAAATTCTCAAATGGAGGTTTGCAGCAACAGACTCTGAGCCTCCCTATGATCCTGAGCTCACAGGGATGCCAACCGTCGAAGCCAAGTACAATTCACCCTAATGACGAAGCCAGTAGAGTAAGTGTTCTCACGCTTTTCCATTACTGGACTACATAGGATCTCTCAACGCTCGATGCTTAAGAAGTCTCTCTTGTAGACTCAGTATGTGGTAAGAAGAGAAGATGGAAATCTGTACCAATTCACTAATGTTGATCTACACAACCTCTGTGTATTCGATCTTATATTCTTGTACAAGATTTTAAACATGTATAGGAACAGAGGTCAAGCTACTCAATTTCTCTTAGAAGGCTGGTTGAGGTGATGAAAGTTGAAGTGTACTACTATAGCCAAAAGGATTTTGACATTGCTCTGAGATTTGCTCAATCATAACTCAGAATCTCTCCACCACATAATAGACCAAGCTGGATCCAGCGCTGCCATCCTAATACAATTGTCCAACAACCTACTCATGGGTTTGTTTTTGTTGACAAGGATGTGATCCAAAGGATCTTTGATCCTTCAGAAGCACAAAGTTATGCAACAGAAACCTTGGATTGGATATACAAGTCAATTGAAGCAGAGATCAACAGAGGTCATATCAAGAAAGAAGAGGCTACAGAACTTCTCCAAGGCATTTACGTATATACTGGTCAAAAACATATACGTAGTTTGGTGTGGATGACTTTCCTAATTTCGTTGTAGGATAAATTTCGTTATTATGTAATTTCCAAATTTCAGTATTGTAACTTTTCATAGAGGTTGAGTTTTATCACCTCTTGTAAGTATTTTGTCAGATATGCACTCTACCTTGCACATTTACTTTTTCAATACATAGGGGGAGATTGTTAGCTTCAGATTCGTAGAATGTAAAAGTATAGAAAAAGTACTAAGTATGTGTCTTACAGAAGGAAGTCTCCACAGAGGACTATAGAGGACAAATGACAGAGGTCACTCGAGCGTACAAGTCCAGGATAACAGAGCCTCTGAGAAGCCTCACAGAGGATCTGCAGAATCCGTGCTTTGTGATAATTCTGTTTGATCTGATTCAAAGGGTTGTTAATCACACGTGCCTCTCACGTGCCTTCTTTTAACCGACTTTTTTTCTACGATTGAGATTAAGCCACGTGTCATGATCTCATTAGTCTGGTAGGATAGTTCGTTAGAATCTTGTATAAATAGCGATGAACCCTTTGTAATCAGTGTGATGAAAAGTTTTCATATCTGTAATTGTTGAATTTCCATTGAAATACATTTGAAGCTTTTCTCTCAATCTTCTTCATCATAGTTCACGTATTAATCATGTGTTCTTGATGCATTTCTAGTTTACTGTTTTCTCTATAAACTGTTTGCTAGATCATTCACTCTTTCTACTCATTTCTAAGTCTTCCGTTGTTACAATTGTCTATTTTAAGTTTGATTGAGTGATAATCAATATCATTACACAACTTGGTATCCAACAATAACAATTCCTTTTGGCACGTCCTTTTGTTTTCTTAGCGAAATAATAAAATAATTAACAATCACATCAACAACTAACACTAACCCTAACAATTACTAATAAATATTTTGGAGTTAAAAATATAGATGTAGTTTATTTAAATTCTTTTTTTTAACAACCAATTTATTAACGCACGGGAACTAGCAAGACACTAGCCTGGCAAAAGGAGAACAATTTATTTAAATTCTGATGGAGTACTTTTTTTGTAAAGAGGTTGATGTAGTATTCTTTTGTGTTAGTATGCCTCAATGATTCTCCTTCAAGTGAATGTGTTTATTGGTTAGTTTATAAAATTTAAAGAGTTTTAAAAAATTGTATATATACACTAATTACTTGTAACTAACTTGAAATATAAGAATTAAGAGATTTATGCATTATCAAATAGTATTAATACTAGTTTTATTAAGACTTTTTATAGACATAAGGGTTTTGTATAGAATTTGACTAAAACTGAGGGTCATGTTAAAAAAAATTGGGGGTCAAGACTTAAAAATGTGAATAAAATATAAAATATATCATATAATTAACCATTATTGTGGGGATGATATGGGGGTCAATTGACCCCCCAAGTATAAGCATAAGTCTTCCACTAACCGTGGGTTTCCTTAGTATATGTATTATCTCTTTAACATTTTTTAGTGGAGAAAGAAAGTATCTTAGTTCTGGTTTTCTCTTTTATTTCGTGGAGATCGCCCATCTCGAATCGGGTTATAACAATTGAAGTTGAGGGAGATAAACTTAGTAAACCTTCCTATTACATGGAACATTTTCATCAATTTTCATGAGATTGCTTGTATCGTCACTTATTCAAACAATAGTGTTACTAAAATGCTACGCTAAAGTGGTTATTATGAAAAGATGGACACTTCTGCTGATAATCAGGTTTTGTGGGAAATTTTTTTGAGGAAAGTAAATGGAAGAGTTTGTTTAAGAAAGGTAATGTTGGGAAGAAAGTCTGAAAAAACGAAATTAGAAAAGATCTTTGGCCAGCTTAGTTGGTCTGATGCACGAGTTATAGTTCCCATATGGTGAAGGTCAGGAGTTCGACTCCTACTGGACTCAATTGTGGGGGATTTTCCCTGAATGGGTGTCGGGTTCGAATTCCAGCTGATGCCTTGAAGTCCTTTAAATGGAAACTGGATGGCTAGATTGGGGGTGGTTATTCTCCTTGGAGAGGTTTTTGTTAGTAATTATGTGCAGAAGTTAGCAAACCAATGATCGCACATCCAACGTTATAAGACACTCAAGGGCCACACCTGTAAGGGCCTATAATTCGAATAGTAAAATAACCCCGGTTCGGAGAGTTTGGATTTATAATAGTAAATTATAAATCAGTTGGATGTTTCCTGTAGAAACTCCAAAGTTAGAGGTTTCTTGTTAAAAGAACTAATTAATAGGTTTATATATTTATTAGTGAAATAAGTATATAAAATGATTAATTATTCAGCTAAATATTTATCTTGGACTTATTTATTTAATTGAAAATTGATATGTACATATATATATATATATAGATTTCGAATATATACATATATGTACAAGAAATATCTTTTTCAATATATTAAATAAACAAAGATTTAGTTTTCAAACAGATAAATATAATTGGTTTGGTATTATCCACAATATGGTAAGTTATACCATATATAATACACGATTAATTAACCAATCAGATGATGGATTTTCCATCATCTAGAAAATTATTCACCAAGAAACCTCTCTCCCTCTTTTCTCTCTCCCTTGGTCGACGGTTTCAACAAACCCGAAACCATATTCGGTTTCGAGTTTATTCGATCATCAAAGTTCGCGTACAGTTTGTTCGTGATCGTTCGGGGTTCTTACCGGCTAGAATGTTTTCGTTTGTCTTCATCACGGGTGGATCCATCTTGAGCTTCCGAGGTAATTATCTAACCCTGATAATTATGTCGTTAAATTAAGATAAAACAAGATCTGTGATTTTCGGGTTTTATCAATTAATCGCTTCCGATTAACAAAACCAGTTTGGTTTGTTGTTTAAACCATGGATTTCGATCCATATGGTTTTCGATAACCTCTTGGGTCAAGTTTTGATCTTTCCTGTTTGTTAAGTGTTTCTCAATCCAGTTAGGTTTGTGATTCACAATTTGATTCGTGTCAGTTTGATACGAAGAAAAACCCAACAGTGGTATAAGAGCCACAGGTTATTGTAGTTTTATCTTAATTTTTATTTGTGTGTTAGATCCATTAAAAATTATTCGTTTTTTGTTTATCAATGTTTTTCGAAAATCACTTGGGAAAGGAAACAACTTGTTTTTCTTTTCAGATAGAATTTTCGGTTTGATTGAATAATTGAAAACAGTTAGTTTTCAAAATCAAGTTTTGATTTTTTTAAATCAGATGAGTTTTATTTTTAATCAAAAGTCTTTGATCACTAATAAACCGAAAATTTTATTAATTGATCATAATTATCTGAAAAATGTTTATTTTCGGACAACTGATAAAATCATAGTTTTAATGATTTTGTAATAATTGATCAAGGTTATCTAAAAAGGTTTATTTTTTGAATAACAGATAAAAATCATAGGTTTAATGATTTTTATGATGAAAGGTTATCTAAAAAGGTTTAAATTTTAGATAACATATAAAATTCATAGTTTCATGATTTTTAAATATATGATCAAAGGTTATCTAAAAGTTTTTTTTATTTTAGGTATCAGATAATAAAAATCATAGTTTCATGATTTTTTGAATATGTGATTAAAATATTTTCTTGAAAAACAAGTTTTGGTTTAATTAGGTTTTTCGTATATAATTTAATTTTATCAGTCTGTATAATTTTAATTAAAACGAGAAACAATCGCGAAAAAGGTTACGGCAATCACCGGGGAGCGGCGGCAGATTGCCGACCGATCGCCGGTTGGTCACACGACCGATCACCGGCGGAACCGTGGCCGAACCACTGCAAAATCCGAGGCCGAACCACCAGTTAGTGGTGACCGAGCGATAGTCGACGGCGCGATCGCTGGTGGCCGAATTACGCCAGACCGCGGCCAGACCGTTAGGCGTGCAACGGCAGGATCGGTTTCATCGCCAGCTGTCGAGTGACGGCGGTGCGGCGGTGGCCGGATTGGTGGCGTCGACGGCTGTCTTGACGAACGGCGTATGGCGGCGATACGGCGCCGATCACCGGCGATGTTGCCAGTCGTCGGCAGGCTCTTCGATAGCGGCTAAGGGTTTTGACCATCGGTTGTTTCAGGCGATTTGGGTTCAATCCTTTTTCGGAGCCCAGTTTTTCAGTTTTGATAACGAGTCTAAACCTAGAAATTTTGGACCAAGATTATGGCCCAAAAAGGTTTATTGGGTTTTTAGGCTTTTAACCCAAATTAATTTTATTTAGGTAATAGTTTATTTTAAACAGTTATATTACTTGATAAAAAAAATTAATTTTGTTATAAAGGAATTTTTAGTTAATAATAATTCCTAGTAATTTATTAAATCGTTTAAGAAATATCAAACCAGTTTTTTTGACCATATGACCGGGTGATTTTGGTCAAATAGGCCTCGTGTCGCGTTTTGACCAGTTGGTCGGGCCGCGACACAGTTTTATATAATAATTGGGCCGTTGTTTTGATGTTCCGATCAGACTGTTTCAGAACACGCGGTTGGATATAACGATTTGGATAAAAGCAATATTTTAGAAATTTGGTTTTGATTTATAAAATAGATTTATAGTCTATAAGTCTTAGTATTTTTATAAATTAAGTAAAAACCAATTTCATAATAAAATATTAGTTTTGATTTATAAAATATTTTAATTTTATAAATCAGATAAAACCATGGTTTGCGATAAACAAAAGGATTAGTTGAATTAATTATCAGTTGCAATTTGACCAAGTTTTATTCTTCCCTAAAACGAACAAAATATTTTTCAACAGATCTAGGATTGTTTTATGACTCCCATAAATGTTATGTTATATATTTCTCGTTATTTGCTTTATATATATGTGTGGGATGTTTAGATTTTATACCTGTTTTGTGTATATTATTTAATAATTATAGTGTTTGCCAACTTAGACCTTTGGATTATTTTTGGGGAGGTCTGTGTGCCACTTACAACCCCGTTGTAATGTAAATGACCTTAGGATAGCGAATCTCTCTGGAGTCCTGTCAGAAGTGTCGAGGCAAGTGGGAGCTACACGGGAGAATTGCAGCGTTATAGTTTTTTAGGTCATTTTTTGTTCCTTTTAGGGAACAGTTGGCAAATCTATAATTCTATCTCTATACGGCGTGGTTGTGTTTTTATTATATGCTCATGATTGTGTTATTATATGTTTAGCTATAATCAAACGGTTTTAAAAAAAAAATTCGAAACCAGTTATATCATGAGATTTGTAATTTTTAATTTTAAAACCTTTAATAAGAAATATGCTTTTAAAACAGTTAGTTATAAATAGCAAGTTTTTAAAATACTGGAAGTTAAAAGTTTTTCAAAACTTAATTAAAACCCCAGAAAATCATAGATCAGTAGTGCGACCAACTCGTGGTACACCTCCGGCGTAAGGTACGCGGGCGTTGGAAGGGAAGTACCTTGAGCGCCCGCATTCAAACCGAAGTTAGGAGGGGATGAAAAGACTCTGTGATATTATATCCGGGAAGTACCGGCCAGAGTATGTCTTGTCCCGAGAGGTGAGATCTGTTTTGGTTTTTCTATATTTACCGGGAAGTACCAGGCTAAAAACGCACTATAAGGACTAAAACATGTACGGTAATAAACCGATGTCCCGAAAGATCTAGGAGTAAAGTCAGTTAGATGTGATTGGTAAAAGTCCTTACCTACCGAAATAGTACAAGCCTGGTGTGACGTGCCCATACCGCATATCAGGGCGTATGAAATAAGGATCCTAGCCTGATATTTGATCATTTAAGGGTTTATTGACACTTATTGTGAAAAATTTTATTCAAAGATACTAAAACCAAGTTTTATGTAGATGGCAAACACGGTAACCAACACTAATAATGTTTCTCTTCGCTCCATCCTCGAAAAGGACAAGTTTACTGGGTCAAACTTTCTCGACTGGGAGCGCAATCTGATGATTGTGCTCAGGCATGAGAGAAAGTGGTATGTCCTAGAGGAGCCACTAGGGGAGGCCCCGCCATCCAATGCCACGACAGCAATCAGGAACGCTTACGAAAAACTCTCTGATGATTCGCTAGATGTAGGCTGTGTGATGCTTGCTACATGAGTCCAAAACTTCAAACCGGGCTCATGAATACTAACGCCTATGACATGATCCGCCAGTTGAGGGATATGTTTCAGACACAAGCACGCACAGAGCGTTATGATGCCTCAAGGGGACTAAACGCGTGCAAGATGGCCAGAGGGACCTCAGTCAGTGCCCATGTCATGAAAATGAAGAGGCACATCGATCACCTAGAGAGGCTCGGTCACCCAGTTCTATTGCAGCTAGCAATGGATATGATACTCAACTCGTTGTCAGAAGATTACAAACAACTTTTGATCAACTACATTATATTATCTATACTATACTATTCACGATCAAGCCATACTTGTCTGTTTGTGGTAATTTAGTTGGGTGATTAAAAAGGGTTTAATTTGGTTGGTATTTTTAGATATATATTTACCACATCATCATCCAAGTCAGCTTCCCAAAAAGGGAAGGGCTCCCTTTGAGTTTGTGTTTGCACATAGAATATTAGGAGTGAAGGCCGTGAGCTCTAGGTCTGATGTCGGTGATGTTAACGAAGTGTCTCTTGGTTCTCATATCACCAAGAGTGCTAACCCTACGAGCATAGACGTATGCGGTCTGTTGGCGCTTTGGCTGTAGATGAGAAACCCCATATCTGACTGCGTCTGAGAACCGATGTATCCTTTCCTTCTGGAAGATCTTCTTGAAGGACTGTTGATCTAGCTCTCCTAAGACTGATGAAATAATTATGACCCTGATAGCTACTTAGTGTAGATATTTTGTTTTACACTCAAGCTTCAGGAATTATCATTGAGAATGTTCTCTGATAAGTCTTGTAAACTCTAGCTCAACTTTAACAGGTACATATCGAAGGCCAGGGAATCACTGAGTCTGTTCAGCAACCCTGATGTGAGATATCAAGAAACAAAGTATCATCCCTGAAGACAAAGAAGTCAAGCTCAAAGAATCATCAGTGATGTCGAAGAAGTAGTTGATGATAGAGTCAGAGCCGCTCGTGATCTGAAGACGGAATTCAATGATTGTTGTCTTACTACACATGCCTGAAGATCCAATGGACAAGCTTCTGCTATGGTGACTGTCTCAAGGACCAGCGACCTCTAATTGCTGATCAGAAGATTGATTCTGAAGATTTCCTTAATTGTCTAATCATCTTAAATGCACAAAAAGGACAACCATGTTTTTATTGACATAGTACAAAAGGGACGTTCTAAACATTGTTCCCTCCGTCTTATCAGCCCCTAAAAGCAACCTTGCACCATCTCTTCCATACTGCATTCCCATGCANCCAATACACAACACGTGTAAAGGTGACTTTACCATGCATTTAATGCATGTAGTATAAATAGAGATCTTGGGAGTGTTCTTCAAACATAAATTAGACCAATCTCTTCCTTATACTAAGTCCTTCTTTTCTTCTATCTTCCCTTCTTCTTTCTCTACTCACTAGTGCATATGAAGGCTAAGTGTCAAAACTTGAGATTGTTTAGATTAGGTTTATCCCTTTTCTACTTCCGCAACAATCTTTGTAAATTCAGTATTTACTTTAATATAATGAATTTAAAAGTGAAAATTCTGTGTAATTGTATTCAACCCCCCCCCTCCCGGCGCCCTTCTATAATTCCTTGTTACTTGAAGGTCATCTACTTGGGACCAACAAGTGGTATCAGAGCGTATTCAAGCTCTTTCTTCTCTCTTTCTAAGAAACTCTTGAGATCCTCAACCCATCAATTGGCTCTTCAAAATACCAACGATAGCTACTTTGCCACTGGCTCTCTTGCAAAACCCCCCAGATTCAACAAAGATAACTTTTCTTTGTGGAAAACCAAAATGGAACTTTTTCTATCTGGTTCAGATCATCAGATTCCTTACTTCCTAGAAACTGGACCTTATATCCCAACTCAAACAGTTCTTGTTGTTCCTGCCACCGCCATCACTGCTGCTATCCCTACTATGGAAATTGTGAAGCATGTTCACAACTGGAATAAGGAAGACAAACGCCTTGTCAACATTGACACTAAGGGTCTGTTTGGTTGGTTTTCCATTAAGTGCTCAACATCCACCATCTGAAACACCTCAACCTTCAACCACAGCTAAGCCTCAAACTAAGCGTATAATCCTACCTCCCCTAACCATTAGAGAATGACCCTCTACCCCCGAACCTATCAAAACCACTTCATCGGCTCCCTCTAGTCCTAAGGCCAAGGACAAAGGGAAAGTCCTGATGCCTGAGTATCAATCCTTCAACGATGATACTCAAACAATACGAGGTTGGCATCAGGGAGGTA
>LUCG01003508.1:0-10607 GCA_001633085.1 Carthamus tinctorius | reverse complement strand
GCAACTTCTTTAGTTAATCATCTGAGTGTGTTTGTTTGAATTGAAAACAAGGTCCTGTCATCTATCATCACGAACACGGGGTATCGATCAGTGTAGTACAGAACTGAAGCAAATCTTTGTTGGATGTGCCACCAACAATCCATCCACCGACTACACATACTTCTTATGGAAAGAGTTCACTTCCGTCATCAAGTCAAAGGAGAATCCAGCAGAGGCAAGGAACTTTCTTCCATACCTACGATTCTTGGCACTGATCATTGACCACTTCATTGATAGATCTGATGAGTCACCCACGCAAGTCATTCCAATGAGCACCAACTGGGTGATGGCTAGATTGCAGGATCGTGCACCAGATCCCACACATATAGTTTCTATGCCTATTCCTCGGGCACTTCTAGAGGCCGCTGATCGTCGTTCACCAGTTGTGAGAGAGCACGTAGGACTACCACCTCTACCAGGTTCTCCAGAGCCGGAGACTGGCACCCCGGAGGTATCCTCTAGTAGCGCGAGTGAGGGTACTGAGAGTGATCATTCACCTGGGGGTGATGATCAAGGGCATGAGGATGAGGCATCGGGGGGAGATAACGGGGGTAGTCTAGGCGGTGACGATGATCAGCCCAGAGCTGGCATTTCACATCATCTTGATATACATCATAGTTCCACACCCTTTATTCTGGTGGACTATGATACTGAGNGAAATAAGGATTGAGGGAGACAAAACAGTCGAAGAAAGTGAGCAGAGTGAGGGAAGTGAAAGAAATGATGAGTGGGAGACACGTCCAAAGGTTTTAACCGGACCTCCCCTATCCCTGGGTAGACGCCGGGCAGCCACATCTGCTACCCGCACACATGTTTTGAGTGCGGGTATTGAAGTAGACACCTCCCACCCAGAGGTGCAATTGCACGCCCCACCTAGCCACTCATCCATCTCTTAGCAGGTGGGTGTTTCGTTCTACGGGGATTTAGCACAACGGCTACCGGACTCTTACTTGGAGAGTACTGGTATTGAAATAGGAGGATCCCTGCCCCGATCCCCACCCTTCCTTCATGTGCACCAGAGTCTAGAGCCTGATATCTTTCTAGGTACACATACTGCTAGTCTGTGTGATGCAGTCTCTGCTCCACCCATCATGAGTCTATGTGACGTGATCGGAATCCCGAGAGTGGTGTCCACGATGGGCATTTCACAAGGACCGGCGGGAAGTCCTACCATGGTTACTATCATGCCAGCCATGAACGTAGACCACACGGTTGACTCAACGGTTGTGCAAATAGAACGTCTATGTGACACCGGAGTTACTTACCCGGCATCCGTTGTCAGGGAGATTGTGGACGGCGCCTTAAAGGCCGTCCGCGCGGAGTTTACTGATCAACTCGATGCCTTTAAAGCACAACTGAAAGGCAAAGAGAAGATCACTGAGCCTGAGATAACTCCTCCACCCCCACCATCACCACGTCATCCAGATCATGACCTTTCACTTGATGAGCTCCGAGACCTTATGATGGTGAAGCTGCTCTCCCACGAGAATCTTCGTGAGGATGAGCTGAACCTACTCGGATACCTTCAGTGATCTGATTACACAGACCTTCCCGCGCACCGTCCGAGTCGGCTACCGCATCCTCTCAAGCGGTAGGCCTATCTATCCAGAGACTCGAAGGGAAGTTGGATGCCTTCAAGACGATGATGGAGCATGATCTCATTGCAGTTAAGGTTGATCTCTTTGATATGCAGTCTCAACTTCGGGTGCTGGAGACTACTTGCCGAGCAGCGGCCAAGCCACCGAAGCGTAGACACGATGACCGAGATGACTCCGATCGCCGTGAGGGGGAAATCAGCAAGAAGGCTCGGCTTGACTTCTCCGTTCCGACAGGCACCTCTACCGGCACCGCACCTTCTGGTTCTCATGCAATCGGTGCCGATGCACCTCACTCTCAGCCTGGTCGGACCGCGACGGCAGATTTAGAGGAGGGTCGAGAGATTGTGATCTTTCTCAACCTGAGTCTTGACAAAGTCTCTTCGATTCCTCGCTCAGCCGCTACAGATGATGAGCTCAAGGAGATAATCAATCTGGATGATGTCTCCTCAGACGACGACGATGAGTATACGCAGTTCTCGGTCTCCGCACCTACTCGGGTGAAGTCAGAAGATGATCCTTCAGGTGATGATTATGAGTCAAGAATGGAGAGCTACAGTTCCGACTCTCCACTTCTCACTGTCCCACATCAGTCATCTTCAGGCTTGGTGAGTTACAGCTCAGACTCCTCTCCTCTCATGTCACCACATTGGTCTCCACCGCCATCTTGCGCCATACCTCCGCTACATCGGTCTCCTCTTCCGCTTACACCATCTCCCTCTTATCAAGATCCTTCGAGAGCACCGTCTCGTCCGCCATCTCCAGTCTCTTCCTCTCGCACGCCGTCACCACATCCCAGCACTCCGAGTATGCCTTCCAGAGTCAGAGCACCGGTCAACCCTGTCACTCATGGCCCTCAGCGACCAATTCATGGTCAATGGGTCCAACCTCCAGTATCGCCTCCCAAGGTGATCTTCACGAGAGACAAGGGCGTTGCTGCAAACCGACCGAAGTACATAGAGCCTCGGAAGCCTATCAAGTGGGATAGAGAGAGGAGGTACAGTAAATATCTCGAGGATGCTCATCGGTCCATCTTCACTAATAAGGTGGAGAACTTGCCTCCGGTGAAGTATTACGACCTTACCAAACAGTCAGCACGACATCAGGCCGTGTACCTCTACTGGATCAACACCACCGCCAAACCCCAAACAGATGTATTCTTCTATGATAACCCGATCGTGCTGATTAGAGAGATTAGCTCTGTGCGCTTCAGAGGCTTATGGTTCCCGACCTTCACTGTCACCCGGAAGAGCACCACTGTTTACACCTTCTCCGAACCCGACTTCGAGAACGTGCATCTGAATGACATAGAGACCCTATATACGGACATAAAGATGCTTACTATCAGGCATTCTGGTGACAATCAAAGCACTAGAAGCAATTGAGCGCTTTATCAAGACGAACCGGAGGAACTCAGAGATACACGACTTCCAGATTTGGTTAGAGAGTCATCACAACACCATCAACCTTACTGCGCCAAACATCGATCGCTATCCTCTCTTCAAGGTCCTCCAGAAACCTGTTCTTGGGGTCGTCTAACCTAATGAGAAAGAGGAAAAGAAGTTCATACGGTGCAACGAAGTTCACAAGTACAGTGATGGGACTCTCAGGATCATCAGCACGGGATTGGCTACAGAGAAGAAGAGACTAGAGCTTGAAGTGTTGAAGACTGGTCACTGGATCAACCTATCCATCCCGATCGATAAAGTGTTCATGATTATCGAGCATCGTTTAGAACACCGCAATGTTCTACGACGCCTCGAATCTTACTAAGGATTGCAGAAGATTGAGGGACGACCGGCAAAGAAGCGAGAAGAGAGACCACCACCACCACCTCAGAGAGATGAAGGATCGTCCAAGAAGACCAAGGAGACTAGAGCTTCAAAGAAAGAGTCGTCGAGCAATCGTCAAGAAAGCGAAGAAATTGACACAAAGGGGGAAATTGTTAGATTCTTTTGTTAGTTGTGTCAATTTGTAATTGTTTAGAACTTATGTTCCATTTATGTAATTGTGAATTTGGCCCAATTGTTTAAGGCCCATTCATTTCTAAAAGCCTAGCCCAAGTTGTAGTAGTATAAATAGTTTCTTTTTCATTCATTTGTATTTTCCAATTCTTCAACATTTGAGAGAGACTATTACACTTGAATACTTGATCACGTTTACCTGCATATACCTTATCACTTACTCAAGGATGTCTCTACATACTTAGTGTTCTAGTTTGTTGATTTGGCACCTACACCCATTTACATCAAGCCCAAGCCCAAGCCGATTTGCTACAATTACAAGCCAATTACAAATTAATCTCTCTCAAAGCTTTCTTTATAAAACCTTCTCTAATTAGGACAATTGGGTCCTAACAATCTCCCCCTAAAGTTTTATAAATGAAGCATCTCTGAGCTTCTCCCGCTTGCTTTCTTTAGAAAACTTTAGTGGTGCTCGGCTACATTTTGATCTCCAAGCCCCCCCGGTTTATAGCTCTTTGTCTTTAGTTTCAACTGAAATACCGAACCCGATATGCAATAGCCGCGACTGATCGCACAAAATACAGCTCAACCTGTAAATAACTCTACACGTCTGATAACCGTAGAATACTACAGCTTGCACCAGAGCATGTTGATTCATTCAACTATGTAGATCACCAAGAAAAACAAAGGGGTAGATGCATATGTGAGTTACAGTGCAGATCAACAAGAAAAACAAAGGATCTGTCTTTAACTGCGTGTTGATTAGGAATTCAGCATAAGAGCTTTAAATCTGATAAGCTCACAACAGAGAAAACACTAAAGCTTGGATCACCGAAACACCGTATGGCTTGAAAAGCTGGGAGTAGATACCGAACGAGATACTTAGCTTTGATCTCTTTACTGCTCAGAAAATAGTCGATTTCGTGTAATCTTTCAAAATGTCAAGTAATCAGATCCAGATCTAGTCTTCTTAGTCAGATGGATGACGACCGTCCCTCAAAATTCTAGATCACAACCGAATCTCCACGATAGTGAAATGTTAGGAATTGAGCACATAAGAACAGTATCATTCACTGAATCTGGAATCCAAAGGAAAATTTCGACTCCCACTCCTAAGAGGAATAATTCCATCGAAGAAAAACTCTAGAATAATGGTTGTAGAGAGTCAGCCTTCTGAGTAATCTAACCAAATGCATAATCTGATCACCGTCGTTCTAAAATCATTACAAATCTGACATGTCTTCAAAGAATCTGGAACAGTTGGGGAAATGAGAGAAATTCAATTTTTATGGTTGAAGATTGAATTAGGCTAAAACTGGGCTGATGTGATCTTTACAAACCAATTGGGAAAGAAACATGGCTATTTAAGAGCAGGGATTTTGAAGCATCATATGTATTTGAATCTGCACGGAACTGGAGCGCAACTGAAAGAGATCAATCATTTGGGCCAAATTAGTCTTGAAGGCCTAATAAGTAGCAAGGCCCAAAACGAATAAAACTTGAAAGCCCGATTGATCATATAGTCTTCAAAACGCATCTGAAGATAATCCTTGATTTGGATAAAAATGATTAAGTACCCTCGAGAATGCTGATCAAAGAAAGCTCTATTTATCTCGAACCACCCGATACAACGGAAAAAAATTTGACCAAAATTTTGAAAATTTTCAAAATTATCGCAAACTGTAGGGACTTGATTTGACAAATCAGCACATTTAATCCAGAATAAACTCTAGGGACCAGATTTGAACATTTCGTCCAAAGTTGATAAATAAATAAGACTGAAATCTTTAGGGGTTGGCAACGACAGGATTGCAAACTTGAAAATTTAATGTGTAACCAACTTCAAAATTCAGGGACCAAATTTGCCAATGCCTTCAAACTTGAATTAAATCCCATGAGAGGAACACGCGACACGGATTATGTGACACGGATTTTGACTATCATATAATTGAAATTCTTTTTTTTACGTAAATCTGACTCCAAAAACCACAAATCCGATTCCAAAATCCGACTGAAAAAAAATTGAGTCGGGATTTAGGGTGAAATCCGAGTCAGATTTTGGATGAAATCCGAGTCGGATTTCAGATTTGAAGAGTTGGGAGACGGCTTTCCAAACCTAAAATCCTTTCTAGATCCAAGAGATTTTATGAAGCAACTTGTAAAATCCAATAAATCAAGCTTAAATTTGCTTCAAATCCCAACCCAAACATTAATCTTCATCAGCATCCAGATCCAAAAAGAAGAACCTCCATAAAATGCAAAACCTAGATCCAGAAAATAATACGAACAACTTCAAAAACCAAAAAAAATACCTCTAATTGATTAATTTCTCAGGATCAAACAAATCTGATGATTTGCTTGGCTCTGATACCACTTGTTGGTCTCATATCAATCAAACAACAAGAGGATTTAGAAAAGAAATCGAGAGACAAAAAGATGAAGTTCTTGTTTATTAGAGAGCTCTTAGGCTACAAGAAACACACACAATTTCTCTTACATGACTCTTATTAGAATGGCTTTCCTCACTCTATTCCCAAGCCCTAGACCCTTTATATATAGGGTCCATTTACATGAAGCCCAAGTCCAAGCCCATTGGCTACAATTACAAGCTAATTACAAATTAATCTATCTCAAAGCTTTCTTTATAAAACTTTCTCTAATTAGAACAATTTGGTCCTAACATTTTGAATATCAGGAAGTGCGGACTTTGGAATCTCAGGAAGTGCAGGCTTTGGAAGCTCGGGAACCGTGGGCTTCGGAATCTCAGGGACTGCAGGCTTTGGAATTTCAGGAAGTGTGGGCTTGGGAATTTTAGGTCTGGGTTTAGGCAGCTCGGGAATCGTTGGCTTCGGAATCTCAGGTACCGTGGACTTCGGAATCTCTGGAACAGTGGGTTTGGAAATCTCTAGAACTGTGGGCTTTGGAATCTCAGGTACTGTGGGTTTGGGAATCTCCGGAAGCGTGGCTTTGGAATCTCAGGAATTGTGGGCTTTGGAAGCACCGGAAGCACACACTTTGGAACCTCCGGTGTCTCCAAAAGATTACGTGCCTCTGCACATATTATCCCATCACTTATTGATGCCAAAGTGATTGAAACTAGAATGAGAGGAAAGCAAGTGAGATGGGAATGAGCCATTTCTATAGCTGCAAGTTATACAGGATTGAAGGTGAAGAACCTAAGAAAGTGTTTGAGGGAGAGGAATGAAGAAGCTAAGAAAGCTTCTGATCAGTTGGATTGAGAATAGACATGTCTTGACATAGATATATATACACATAAAATGAGAGACATGGAGAAGAGAGAGACACATGGATAAGTAGGGGTGATAATGATATAGAAATTAGCACAGGGTTGAATTGAAAATGGCCATATTTTTATTTTTGGCTTTCATAGTTGAGCTCAGCAATGATGGTGTTTATCTGGAGAAAAATAGTCACGGGAATGTTAATTTTTCCACATTTTGCTGGAATATTTTGTTGGCTGAATAATTAAGGTACTCATGTTTTTCTCAGTTAACAGTTTTATTCGTTTTTGTTTCATGTCTATCTATCACAATATATAATTTTAATGTTTGTTTCCCAAAGTTTCAATATGACAAGAATGAAAATAAAGCAACAATGCATGTCAATATTATTACTGCATGAAAAAAGCATCCAGAAATCTATTACGTTGGCACGTCAAAAAATGTCTGGATCGAGAAACTCATAGAATAAGACATGCCTGATGGTTGAAACCTTTGTGAGTATTTTTTTTTTGAACGGCAAATTCATTAAAACACATGGGAAACTGTTAGGACCAAAATGTTCTAATTAGTGAAAGTTTTATAAAGAAAAATTTGAGATGGATTAATTTGTAATTAGCTACTAATTGTAGATTGGGCTTGACCTTGATATGTAAATAGGCCCTATATATAAAGGGTGTAGGGTTTTGAGAAAAGGAGGATTTTGCTTATGGAGGTTCCTTATTAACGAATTGAAATAAAATTAAAAGAAATATACAATTGAACTCAGGGCCGTTCCTTGAGATGTACGGTGTGGTGCTAAAACACAGGACCTCCGATCATTGAGGCCTCAAGATTTTTTTTTAAATTTTTTACTCATGAATAAATTATTTACGATAATAGTTTATACAGGACCACTTCTAGCTAGGATAAGATACCTTATATTTTTACCAGGGTATGGTAGTTTTTTTTTTTCCATACCCTTGATAAATTGAATATACAAGATTTTTAATACTTTCTTTATGTTTAATTTTTTCTTCTAAGAGTGACATCAATATATAATTCATTTTAGTAAATAATTTATATATTTCTTTCTTTTTGAACATTTTTTCTAAGGATAACTTAAATATATAATTCATTCTAATAAATACTTTACATAATTTATCCTTCAAATTCAAAAGTAAAATTCTTAATTCACATTTATTCTTTAATTTTGTTTCCAATCTCCATTCATTGTCTTTAGGGCTGTAAACGAACCGAACGTTCGGCGAGAAGCTCGTTTATGTCCGTTTATATAATAAACGAACGAACATGAACAAGTTTTTTCGTTCGTTTAGTTAAACGAACGAATATGAACAAAGGTCCCATTTGTTCATTTACGTTCATAGACGTTCGTTCATTTATGTTCGTTTAATTTTATTGGTTTACGTTCGCTTAATAAAATTTATTTACCAATGATAAATATATTAAGTTGACAAACAAGTATTTAGAAAATTAACAATTAACTAATTAATAACAACTATTATATAATTGATTATTGAAAAAACAGTAACAAAAGTTGAAAAATTGTTAATTTAATACATCCTATGTATGTTTTATATATGTTTTTGCTTTGATAGTCAGCGTTTTTCTTTTTTAATTAAGCGATGTGGGATGAGATGAGTCGTCCACAAACCATAATCCTTTGTCTTCAGCTTTTGCTGAGTGAAACTTGTCTCACGTCGATGATTTTAAACAATTGATGCTCCATCTCTAGTATATATATATATAACCATCCCTTATCCCATCTTTATTCCATTGTATTATTTAACGCTTGTGGTTGAGCCATTTGGCTAAACTTTGGGGCATGAGCCTAGCGGCTTAAGGCTCTACCAGGTGACACAAATACATTCAAGTAACGCTTTCATTTGACTTTTCTTTTATAAAAGTTCTGCTATGGTCTGTGTATATATATATGTTTTGAACCACACATGAAAGTTCTATAGTATATGTTAAAATAGAAGGAAAAAAGAGAAGATAAAAGTCTTTGGAAGCTTAATTAACTTTTGAAGTGATATGTTCAATAAGATTACGGAGGCACAAAAGATACGACTGGAAGCTCGTTTTAATATTCAAGAAATTAAAAAAGCCGTCCGGTGTTGTGGAAATAACAAGGCACCAGGCCCCGGACGGCTTTACCTTTTGAGTTAATCCGAAGGTATTGGGACACGGTGGCGAATGACTTTGTAAACGCAGTAAAGTTCTTTGAAGCTAATCATCTTATCAATCGGAGTAGTAATGCATCGTTCATTACGCTTGTCTTGAAACTAAGAGATCCTCTCTCTCTCTCTCTTGTGGATTACTGGCCTATTAACTGAATAGGTTGCATCAGTAAAGTGATCTCCAAGGTGTTAGCGGAGAGATTGAAAGGAGTTTTGGATATGGTAATTAGTGATTATCAATCGAGGTTTATAAAGGGCCGAAGTATCCTTGATGGACCATTGATGGTTAATGAGTTGATTGCTTGGGCAAAGAGGAGGAAGAAAATCTTGTTATTCAAAGTTGATTTCGCCAAAGCATTCGACTGTCTTAATTGGAATTTTCTAGATGACGTTCTTGGGCAAATGGAATTTGGTGAGAAATGGTGAGCTTGGGTGAAGGGGGTTATTTGCTCGGCCAAATGTTCGGTTTTCATTAACGGAGCGCCTACGAAAGAGTTTGTTTGGAAAAGGGGGTTAGGTTATAATTAAGGTGACCCGCTTGCCCCCTTCCTCTTCATCCTTGCGGCGGAGGGACTTAGTGTCGCAATTAGAGAAGTGCTGTGAAATAACCTCTTTAAAGGGGTGCGGTTTGAATATTCGGAAGAAGAAGTCTTCTTTTACAATACACAGATGATGCTATCAGCCTATCATCATGGGAGAATGGGAGCCGGAAAATGCTAAGAACTTATTAATGGTTCTTAAATGTTTTGAATTGTGCTCGGGGCTTAAAGTTAACCCGGCAAAAGTAGTCTCTTGGGCATGTTAGTGAAAAACGAAGAGGTCAATCGATTGGCTCGTTGGCTCAATTGCAAAGATGAATCGACTCCGTTCAATTACTTAGGTCTTCCAGTGGGAGGTAGAATGGCGAAAATTGCAAGCTGGCAGCTGTTGATCGACAAATTCAGGTCTCGTCTCTCGACTTGGAAAGCCAAGAATTTGTCCATAGGCGGGAGACTATGCCTTTGTAAATCAGTATTGGGTTGTCTAAGAAACTATTACTTCTCTCTTTACAAGGCGCCGANTTTTGGGGGGGGGGGAGTTGTGGAAAGGGATTCAAAATGTAGAGAATATCTTGAAGTGTTGGAAATAAACCTTAACAACCTCGTAAAGCGCAACAAGGTCACTGTTGGGCCTGGTAGCTAGAATCCAATAAAAATTTCTCTATTAAGTCGCTCAGAAAGCTTATAGACGCTGCCTTGCTTCGCTCAGCAGACACAAAGACCTTTTGGACCAGTTGGATTCCTAGAAAAGTCAACATTCATATATGGCGAACTCTTAATGATCGTGTAACGACCCTGGAGAGCCAGGAAAAGCATGGCGTTTGCTTGCAATTGAACCAGTGTAAGTTATANACGAGAATTTTTTTTTAAGCATCTTTCCAGTTGGGTGGACTGGTGGCCAACAAACGAATCCTCCATCTCGGGCTTTTGAGCGGTGATGGATGTCACTACTAGAAAATTGTGTATTACCGACGGTCTTTACCGACTGCACAAAGTTGTCGGAAATTTCCAACTGCTTTTGGATGGTTTAACGATTGTTCTTTTTTATTTT
>LUCG01003507.1:3193-14068 GCA_001633085.1 Carthamus tinctorius | reverse complement strand
ATAAACTAATCCAAATCAAACCCAAACACATAATTATCATCCATAAACCAAATCCTAAGGATTAATTGATCTCAATTCAACCAAAACTATATAAAACTCATACAAATTCCATAAAATAGGGTTTTACCCAACAATCCCAAATAAATCCAAAAATTCTCAAATCCAAAGAGGATTCTTACTAACAAAGTGATTAGGAGATGAAATGGATCTAATCTCAAACATTCTCTACCAATAATGGGAATTATAATCTAATAAATCATGAGTTAATTGAGATTCATCCGTTGAAGAGGACGACCCCATTTCTATGGAAACCTCAAGAAGAAGAAGCAGAAGAAAAGTATAATCATACCTTAATTGATGCTTTCCTTGAATCCTCTTGCTAACTCTAGAAGCTTCAATCTCTCCAAAGCTTTCTCCTTCTCTTGAATTGCTCCCAAAACACACACTTCACCTTAGCCTCCTCCTCCCAAATGACAAGATGAAAAGAGCCCTAATCCTTATTTCACCTTATATAACCCTTAGGCCCATGGGCTTACCATGAGGCCCCCAACTTTCTAGATAAAATAATAATAATAATAATTATTATTATTATATAAATAGTTAAGTATGGGATGTTACAGTTCTTCCTAGAGCATATCAAAGAAACATTGACTGATCACTCATCTGCTACAAAGTCTGTTGTATTAGAGTCTCTCTGTAAAGAAGTGTCGATCGCAGAACCCTCAGATTCTGCTCAGATAAGGAAAGAAGAAAAAGAATGCACAGAGACTAGCACCAGCTCTCTATCAAATTCTGATGTTAGAAGACCAAGGTTCGCGTGGCAACAAAAGGAAAGGTGGCCCCAATTGAACAAGTCAAAGAAGAAAATTAAGAAGAAGGAGCCAAAGAAAAACTTCAAAGAAGGATCTAGAGCAGAAAAAGAACCTTGCAAAAGGGATATTCCACAGAAAACGAAGATCATCAAAAAGGATGGTCTAGCATACTAGAAGCAAGCATATGCAAGAGGGCCGAACTAGAAGCGGGTACCTAAATTCAAGGTTAGCTAGATCTTTGCTTAAAATTTTATTTAATTATTCATTTTGTAAATATTAGCTCTTTCTTTTTAAAATTTAAAATTCTTGATTAACCTTCACTTGTTTCTGTTTCCTTAAGGAATTCTTTGCAGAAGGTGTGCAAAGTTTAAGGGGGAGTATAAAAATATTTTGCATTAAAAGCTTTGAAGGAAGTAAACCTTTTAACATTGCTTGACATTTCTCACAGAACCTCTGTAAAAGATCATAGAGGCTCTGCGATAAATGTCTCTGTCAATTGTCCATTTCCTCAAAGGATTTTCAAATTTTTTTGTTGCAGAACCATGGAAGCTGGTTCGTAGGGGGAGTATCTTGGTTTAAAAGATCAAAACCTCAGAGAGTGCAAAACTTTTAGTATCATTCAGAGCTATCTCTTACAGAACTTCTGCCGCTTACCATAGAGGCTCTTTGAGAATTGGCTTCTGTAAGTTTACTCACTCCTCTGAGGATTTTCAAATTTTTAGGTAAATAAAGGTGAAACACGTAGAAGGCCCCGCACATATCTCAGAGGCTTTATGAAACCCTTAGGCCTCTGCAGAAACTCACTTCAATAGTTTTCTTTTTCAAGATATGGTGCGTGTGGTTTATGGATAAGGGTAAAATCGTTCAAGCGCGTATTAAATATTTGAGGCGCACGCCTAAATCGTGCGTCATCATGAGAGATGACGTGGCACATGATTAATGGGATAAGCAAATGGTACTTATCTGTTTTTGAAAACAACAACAATCATTATCCCGCTCAAAACCGTTTAGTCTTCCAAAGTTTTCATTATAAATACCCAATCATTCAGCTCATTTGAATTTTCATTACTCTCAAATTATCTTCTCTCTTCAAGAATTCATAATTTCTCAGCTCATAACTCCGGCGACTCCAAACGTCATCAAAATTCTTCTTTCCAATAACAGTTCCGATGGCATTTCTCTCAAATCCTTCTTTCTTCCATTAAACACTAGTGTGCTCATTCTAATCGTCACTGGAGAAAGGCTTATTTTTTTTATCCAAGGATGCTTCCACACGATTTCATGAAATACCTAAGTTATAGGTTGAAGTACAGTCGTGGGAACAGGAGGCCAGAACCGGTGCCTGAACCCCTCTCACGCATAGAAACCTCATTAGGTGTGCGTATAGGTGTGGCAAAATTTGAGGGAGTTAAGGGAATCAATAAGGTGAGAAAAAGGGCCTTAGTCCTAGATAGTCGCCCCCCACCAAAAGATAAAGGAATCTACTTTGAGAATCTTGTTATCAAAATCAATGGTTTAGAGTTAAGAGTAGAAGAAGGAATAGGTAAAAAAGATGTCAAAGGCACAACTCCAAATCCCAATCCTTGTGCTAACCACANTACTCCTTCATCCTCTCAAAAGGATAAAGGTTTTAGCATAAGAGTCCCATTGCCCAAGGACTCGACACTACCTCACAGAAAGGCATTTGTTGCCTCCCCTCACAAGAGTGACCAACCCAAACTTGTTCAAGAGACAAGTGAGAGATACATAGAGACTCAGGGTCTAGAACACCCTAAGTCTTCACTTGATCCCTTTGTGAAGTTAGGCTCTGGACCTACTTTACACGACATCGACAGAACACTGGTAGGCTTTCGATCTAAGAAAGTTTGAGGATCCAGTGGAAGTCCCCGAGAAGGTAACATAAACATAGCCTCTGAGGGCGCCTTACAGTCCAAGCCTACTAAGAACCCATGTTTTGGATTCTCAGGTTCCCTGAATAACTACGTGACGGAGGGGGAGTCTAAACCTTTGCCACGAATGTGTTCACCAAATTGGTTAAATTGCAAAGCTTATACAGTATCAGATGTTCTACAGAAGTCAGAAAAAGATATACCACTCAACCCTGATTCAAGATTACATATTGCCCTCTGAGGTAGCTTTCTACGATATCAAGATCTCTCTCTTCATCATCCGCTTCATTCTCTTCAAATTCAACAGCTACACCAACATCATCGTCAAGGGCTTCTTCCCTACCAACTCACCTAATCGAAAGAAAATTAGTTGGAAAGAAAACACGATGCAAGCCTTTGAATTTGTTCGGGAAATGTCGCGCTAAAAGTCATCGTTTGTCTGCGAAAGATGAAATTTTTTAATGTAATTTCAAATTTTCGTACTGTAATAGTTTACAGAGGTTGAACCATTCTCCTCTTATTGCTTCTGTTAAACCATTGTACTCATCTGTCGAAATATCATTTTTCAATACTTAGGGGGAGATTGTTAGCTCCCATAGGTCTCTAATGTAAAAGTATAGAAAAATGAATCATCTCAGATTTGACAGAAGATGTATCACAGTGGGTGACAGAAGGCTCTGCATCAGAAGATACAAAGGTTTAAAAGTGAAGTCTGACAGAGGCTCTGAAGAAAATGACAGAAGCTCTGTGGCTACTGGCAAAGGCTCTGAGGAGCTGGACTTCTAAGAAGAGTTTTGCAAAACCCAAGGAATATCACAGAGGATGTTTACACTAATCCTCTGTGATATAAATGTTTCCCTTCTAAGACCGTTAGCCGCTCGTGCTTCTCACGTGCTCTACTCCTAACCGACTTCCTTTTAACGTACCTGATGAAGACACGTGTCAAGATCTTATGGTCCAGGTTGTTAGGAGTATGTATAAATAGCGGATATGTCATTGTATTTTGTATGCTGAAATTGTGCTTCAACTTTATATTTAGTGAGCTTCTTTGTAATCTAGTGTTCTTAAGGATTGTATGCTCTTAATTGTTAAATACTTTCAGATCTGAATACATACCAATTTGGTGAGTTATTTACTCTTGTTATTTCACTTTCTAGTGTGTGTTCTTGGTGTTCAAGCTTGTGTTTTTCATTGTTACATCTGTTTGTTCAAGAGTAAATTGGGATTTATCAACACCAATTTAAAAAGGATTTTTTCCATCCAACACTATGATAAAGATCAATTTGATCAAAAATGTTTTGAAATAAGCACAATTCAATAGAAAGAGACTTTCTATGTTCAGAATCTGAGACAGAATGTGCCTCTAAAGATGAAGTCATCACAGAATTAGACATTTCTGAGTAAGAATTGGAATCATGGTCTGAGATACCTATGCCATATTCAATGTACGACACTTGCACTGAATGTCTTGACAACGATGTCTCGGAACATGAAATTCTCACAGAGGATCTAACAGAACCTAAGAATATTACTGAAGAACTTCCCACACAATCATTTTAGTCTGAAATCATTGCTTGTAATCCAAATAGAAATGAAATCATGAATCTTCCTTTTAAACCATTGCTCTTCAGAGAAAGTCTACAGGAATGATGCTTTGTCCAAACTTCATTGATTTGTGTTTAAATGCTAAAACTTCAATTTATCTTGAGAGAAGAGAAAAGGAAAAACTCAAAACAGTTGTAGAAAGACAGTCTTCCATCTCTAATACTAAGAAGCCTAAGTTCACATGGAAACAAAAATAAAAGTGGCCTAAACTTTACTGTATTTCTACCTCTGTGACAATGAACGCGGGAAAATCAAAGATGGGTGGTCGATAGAGGAAAATTAAAAAGTCTTTCCAAAAGAGCCTAGATTAGTCAAGGAATTCTGTAACAAGAAGCCTAAATCTACGAAGGGCTCTAAAAATAAGCACTCTGTACCTTTCTTTGAATGTTTTAATGAAAAGTTTAAATATCTTGCTTGTGAAGTTCCATTTTGCAAATGCTTTAACATCATGCATTCTTTGTCTCAACATCTATCACGTTCATCCTGTCTAGTCACACAACAAAGTTCTCAGGGATGAAAATGGACAATTTGGCAACTCAAAACTGAAATATAAGTCCAAATCAAGGAATGCTATGGCATCTCCAAAACAAGCGAACTCAAAAGGACCCATATGGAAATGGGTACCTAAAACTATTGTTGCTTGATTGTAGAAAATAGAAGTTTTTGCCTACCTGGTATGTTGATTCAGGCTGCTCTCGGCACATGACTAGAGATAAGGAGCTCTTGAGCTCTTACCAAGAAAAGGAAGGATGCTCAGTTACTTTTGGTGGTAATAAGAAGGGAAAATTAAAAGGATATGGAATCATAGTCAAAGGAGACATCGTAGTGAATAAAGTCTCATATGTGGATGGACTAAAACACAATTTGATAAGTGTAAGTGAACTCCGTGACAATGGCCTATATTTGAAGTTGAATAGAAAGTATTGTGTCATGTTCAAAGAGGACACATTCATAGAGGTTATGAGAGATGACAGAAGAGGTGATCTCTACCTCTTAAGTTTTGAGACCTTAGATGACAAGGAAGAGATATGTCTTGTATCTCATAAAAATGAAGAAGCATGGTTCTGCCATAACATGTTCTGCCACTTGAACTTTCACACTCTTGATAATCTTGTTAGACTAAACTTGGTTAGTGGATTGCCCAAAATTAAATTTGAGAAAGATCATCTATGTTCAACATGTGAAATGGGCAAACTCAAAAGGGTTGTCCACAAAACAAAATCTGACATGTCCTATGATAAGCCTATACAGCTACTTCATGTGGACGTCTATGGTCCAATCTCTGTGCAGAGTCGTGGAGGGAAAATGTACATTCTTGTACTTGTTGATGACTTTTCTAGATTTACTTGGGTGGAGTTTATTAGTGGAAAATCTAATGTTCCACTTGTACTAATAAATCTTTTAAAAAGGTTGCAAGTTCTTCATGAGTGCAGAATCAAAATACTTAGAGGTGACAATGGAACTGAGTTCAAGAACTCTATGATAGAGGCATATGTACCATCTGAGGGCATTTCCCAGAACTTCCAAGCTCCAAGAACACCTCAAAAAAAATGGTGCAGTTGAGAGAAACAATCACACAATTGTTGAAACTACAAGAACCATGTTGAATGCCTTGGGTCTAGCACTTCCATTTTGGGCAAAAGTAGTTTCCACTACATGCTAAACTCAGAAAAAATCTCTAGTGGTCAAAAGACACAAGAAGACACCTTATCACATCCTTCATGGTAGAAGGCCAAACATCAAACACTTTCATGTATTTGGATGCAAGTGTTATGTGTTAAATGACATATCTCAAAAGGGAAAGTTTAGTCCTAACTCAGATGACGCCATATTTTTTGGTTATTCATGGAATTCTGTTGCTTACAGAGTACTCTTACTCAAAACAAAATGTGTCATAGAAAGCACTAATGTATCCCTTGATGATTCCTTTCAGGAAATCTCTGATAGTGTGACCAAGGAGCTTAAAGAACAGGCTGAGATATATCATGATGGTCTGCCAGAGGCTGTCAGAGCCTATGCAGATGATCACATAACCCCTGTGGAACAAAATCCTAATGAACTAATCATTGATCAAGTTGACACACCAATATCTGGTACATCACTTGATCCATCACCTACTACAACTTTAACTCTAGAAGGAACCCCCATAGAAGCCTCTTTATCATCATCACCTATAAAAGCTAGCACCACAGAAGCAGTACCAACTGCAGTGCAAACCACTGATGCTCCATCAATACATGATGTAGGTCTAATTTTTGAAGCTGCTTCCAATGATCAACTAACCCGGATAACCAAACGGACCAAGGATGGTGTAGTAGATATTCATATGTTACTAGAGCATAATCATATGTTACGGATGATTTTATGTGTATTTAGTTATGTTACGAGTTATTACATGGCATTCAGTGAGTGGAAGCATTGAATTAAAAAGTGCGTGTACATCTGACGTGGAAGGGTTGTTACATCACACGTAACATCATCTTTCTGTATTTGGAAAGTTAGATTACGTAAGGGTATACGTAACATTGATTGCATGTAAGAATTAGAAAGTTAGGGTTTAAGATCATGTGCCTAACATTGAGGTTAGTACGTGACATGTAATTTGTACGTAACATGTGTAAGTTAGAAAAGTTCACACATGTACCCGTGACAAGTGAAGGAGTGTCTATAACATGAACAGTGTTCTTTCCGTAACATCATCAGGAAGTGTTTACGTAACATGCATGATCTGTCTGTGACATCATCAATTTTGTACGTAACATGTATTGCGTGCATATGTGATACTGTTCACATGGATCCGTGACATCTTCAAGTCATCTGTAACATTTCTATTGAAGTCTTATGGTAGTTTTAAGAATCAAGTGTTGGTTTTTGCTCATTTATAAGTAGGAGATCCTGTGAAAGATGAATTCACAAGGAAGTAGAGAGAGTATGGCTATGTGTTCTGATCAAAAAGCACAAGCGTTGTTTAAGGATGAATATGAGATGTGGGTTGAAAGATTCAGACTTTTTCTCAAGAGAAAATAAGACGGAAACCTGATGTTGAGATCAATTGATGAAGGACCCAAACCAATTCCAACAAATTTGGTTAATCGGGTTATCTATCAAAAGGAGATACAAGAAATGGAAGAGAAAGAGAAAGCTCAATATCTTGTTGGTCTTGAATCACAAAATTATCTTATACAAGCCATTACAAATGATATTTTAGAAAATTGGATAGTTATCACAAATCAGCTAAAGAGATTTGGGATCCGTTGGAGAGAATCGTGCTGGGATCAAAAATAGGACATCAGTTGAGAATCACAACATCATGGACAAATATGAGAATTTCAAGATGAAGGAAGGAGAATCTATTGAGGATTCTTATGAGAGGTTTGTGATCTTGATGAATGACATGAAGAAGAATAAGATTGTGAGAACTGAAATGGACTACAATGTGAAGTTTATCAACAATCTTTCCTTGGATTGAAAGCCTTTTACAAGGTTTATTAAACAACATAAAGCTTCGGATCAGTTGAAGGTTTATGAGATATATGAGACTTTAAAATTATGTGAAGAAGAGGTTGAAGAAGCAAAGGCTGAAAGAAAAAAGAGTTCAAAGTCTGACCAGGAGTCATTGCCATTGTTATTAAAAAATAAAGTAAAGTGAAGAATAGAGGTTCTAGAAAAGGAAAAACAAAGATATTGATGTCTGACGAAGAAGTATCTGAAGTTATGAGTGAGGTGTTAGAGAATGAAGGTGATCGAGATGAGGTCTAATAACAGGAGGTTTTCTTCAAAACCAAGAGGGTATAGTCAAGGTTTTTAAAATAACTTAAAAAAGCCTTCTGTTAAGAAAGGAGAAACTCAATATACAGATAACTACGCTGATAGAAAAGAAGGTGAGGTCCAGGAAGCTCCTGTTAAAGTAATTCAAAAGAAACCAACAGGGACAATCACCTGTTTTAAATGTGGAAAAACAGGCGACATTGCTAGAGCTTGTCCTATAAAGATGTCCAGAGTTGAAGAGTTGAGGAAGAAACTTGAATTAGCTGAGAAGCAGGAAAAGGTTTGGTACTAATAGCTGATGATGAACCATGGTGTGATTACTCATAATATAAGTATACAGATGAAACACAAATGTGTTTCATGGGAATGCATGGAGAATAATTAGATGAAGAAGAGGAATCAGGTAACAAAATGGTACCTGTTTCTGAACGTAAAGTTGTAGAACTCAAATTGCTTAAAGGGATGGATAAACTTTATTATTGTAATGACCTGGAAAACCTAAATAAATAGTCAAGCTAAATTAATGTCAAGTTTTACCTTCTTTTGTAATTTCGTAATTTTGTGTGAGAAGAGGGACTAATTATGTCATCTCTAAAATTTTAAATTCTAATTGGGTTGTACCTTTTTAGAAATGGGCTTGACTCAAGCCCAGGGTATTTAAGGGGCAAACTTCTAGGGTTTTTACCGTAATAGGAAAAATACCAGTGTGTGTAAGTGCGTGTGAATTTCAGAGCCATCGTCATCATCATTTCCCCATCATTTTCAGGTAAAACTACTCTGATCCTGTGTTTAGTTGCTAAAATTGATTAAATAGGAATGATTTATGATGAATTGGGAATAAGTATACAAGATTTTGAAGTATTAGGATGATTTTTGGGTGAATTTTGGGTACAGCATCGATCTCCTCGATTCGAAACCCTGAGCTGAAATAGTCCAAATCGGACTATTGATTCTCCGAATCGGCCTACGTGATTCTCCCCGTATCGGCCTTTGTCTATAGTCCGTATCAGACTTCTTGTTGTTCCAAATTCAAGTTCCAATCACCATGCAAACTTGTAGAGAATGAATTGAAAAGCCATATATCATTGATCTTGATGAAATGGTTTACACCCACTAATTGCACCAAGAACACACACACTTAAGCTCTATAGCTCTCAAACTCACACTCTCTGTTTAACAATGAAGCATCCTCTCTGAACTGAACTCACTTAGGGCCTATTTATACCCAAACCAAATACACCCTAAACTATACAAGAATTACACTTCATACCCTAACTACACAAAACTATTACAAAGTACAAACTAACTACTAAAGCATTAAACATTGACTTTGACTTTGACTTTGCCTTTGACTTCTCTTTAAGCATGATCTTGTGATCTCGGATACAATCTGATTTTGCACCCAACAATCTCCCCCTTTGGATTTGAGATCACAAAAAAATTTTGGCAAACTTCTTCAAGTAGAATCAACCAAACTTGAACTTGCACGATAAGCTTTCACGACCACAAACTTTAGCAACAATCTTCACACAATCTTCAAACATTCTTCAACCTTTGACATTTGAAATAATCCGAACAACTTTAATCTTCACAAACCACGAAACGTTGTCACACGAAGCTTTATCTCTAACAATCTTCAAAAATCATGTCTAACAATCTTCAACCTTTACATCTCTTGCCTTCCCTCGTTGACAATTTGTAAATTATCTTCCCTTTTTGTAACTATCTCCACCAATTGTACATTTCTAAAATATCTCTCCCTTTTTGATGAATTATGAATGAATCATCAAAACTCGTACAAATATATGATCAGATCAATCTTATCGTAAAGATAAAAATCACGTAAGCAAACCACCACTAAATTCAAGAACCAACTCCACATAACAATGTCCACCGTTGTACTCTAGAATTCCCCTTTTTACTCCATGAAAATACAGTCAATTCCATAAAGAAATCCAAATCTTTTCAAATTCAGATATAGTAGGGAAAAATCCTGAAACAACTTATGAATCAGTTGGAATGCCTGTGAGAAGCACAAAGCAACTCAGTACAACAAATGCACTATATAAAGAGCTTTAATAATGTTCACTCCCAGGGCTGCCGTTCAATCATCGCAAACACTAAAAGTATTCCTATGAACGTTCCAGCGAAGAAACATATTCTTTGTGTGTGTAAGTGATGAAAGAAAATAGCATCAAGTGCTTTCATAAAACATTTCACGACTCGATGTTTAGAAATGAAGTTCGAAGGCATGGCAGCTTCCTTCTTTTTCAATATCGAGTTTCCTAATGAAAATCTGATAGATTATGTGCTGCGTCTCCGTGATGAAATGAAACATCTCCTTGTTGAGAAGGAAATGAGTAGCTAGTGTGGTAAAATTGAGANGTTTCAATATCAGTCACCAAAGAATCGTGAACCGATAGATTATGTGGTTGCCCGGCTTAGAAAAGGTTGATGCAGAGTTGTATTTTTCTTTTAACTCTTTTCTCACATCCTCCAATTCTTTTAATCATCCTCGCTTCTAACCAAGCTCTCATATTCCATTTTTCCGCTCTAACACTATGAGAATAACTCGACCACCTAAGTTATCTCTCCCACTCTTTGATGGAGACCCCTCCCTCATTTCTCAAGGATAACTTCTTGGGTAGGGTACCAGTTTTGGTAATCTATAGAAGTTCTGTTAAGCTCACACATCCCGTGAAAATGTCCTAAACATGAAAGTACAATGATTCATCGGTTGAATCAAGTAGCCAATATGAAATTCTTCAAACAAGTATATATGATAAATGAAATGAATGAGA
>LUCG01003492.1:0-14556 GCA_001633085.1 Carthamus tinctorius | reverse complement strand
GGCAATCGGCCGGCCCATGGCTGTCTTCGGCCCAACGACTTCATCACCAACATCCATCTTCATCCATCTAATGTCCATCTCCATCGATCCATTTTGTCTTCAAGCCCGATCCAAACATTTGGTCTTTATTTATCACCAACTTCTCTCGACCCATCTCGTACAAAAAATCGGCCCATCAAGATCTCGAGCCCAAAAATGCAATCTGAAAATAGTCGAGAGAAAAAGGATCAAAAACACGACATTTTTACCGTTAAAAGTGAGGATTGCACTAAAGTTACGTCAAAATATAAAAAACTCGTAATTATTGTAAAAACTATATAAAAACTAATATAATTAAATAAAATCTATCCTATTTTGACGCAAAAAGTGGCTAAATAAGGGTAACTATTTTACCCTTATCAATCTGTATTTGCCCTGATTTACTCTTTGTTTAGTCTTCCGCTGATATCTATTTGTTCAAGAGTGAATTGGGTATAATCAATACCAAAATTGTAAGGGATTATCGATCCAACAATTGGTATCAGAGCAGGAATTGAATTCTTATTCAATTAATCCTGTTTTTGGTATTGATCTGTGTGAGTTTAAACACCAGTTTGATTGCTATATTCTTCCAAAATTCTTCAACACTGTTTCTTACCTGAATGTCTATGGAGATCACAATGAATGATTCGTTCATAAGCACCAAATCCCGATCGAAGCTTCCTATGTTGATTGAAGAGGAATTTTCACAATGGAAATCCAAGATGATGAGTTTTCTTGAAGAAATACGCCCTAGAATCATTGAATGTTTGTATAATCCACCATTTGTTCCAATGGATCGTATTCCACGAATTCCAGCCACTAGTACAACTCCTGAAGTTCCAGATCATTTCAGACCTAAGTCAGTTGAAAAATGGAGCAAAGAAGACAGAGAATTGGTGGGGTTAGAAAGCAAATGCAAGCAGCTCTTGTTGACAGCAATTCCGCAAGATATCGTTGAGAACATCAAGCATTGCCAATTGTCTATGAATATTTGGGCAGAGCTCGAATCTCAAGTTCAACAGAAGTTGATGGAACAGAAGATGGCAGAATCCTACTCACAAAAGTTTCTTCGAGCAGAGACAGATGAGCTTGTCACAGATGAGTCCTCTGACGAAGAGTCATAGAAGGACTTTCTTACCACAGAGGAGGATATCTTCTGCGGGATGGCCAAGTTTGACCAAGACACTTCAGAAGAAGCATCTTCTGAGGCATCTTCCTTAGACAATGATTTTCAGGTAAATGAACTCTCTGAAAAAGGTTTTGAAAACATGAATGTTTATCACAAGAAATGTGAAGAGCTCAAGATCAAGCTTATGTTTTACAAGAGAGAAGTAACTCTTCTCACAGAAGAGAAAGAGAAATTTTTCAACATGTTCAAAAAGGCTCAAAATGATCTCTTGAAAGTCGAAAAATCTTCAAAAGAAAGAATTGATAAGTTGGAAAAGGAGGTAAAAAACAAGGTCAATGAACTGAAGAGGTTAGGTCATGAAAAAAGTAATGTTGTGTCTGTTAAAAAGTTTTTCCAAAAGGAAAGAGAGTTTCTGCATCAAGATATTCTAGACAGAGAACTCAAGATCAGAAAATTTCAGGATGTTCAAAATGTCTTCAAGAAGATAAGAGTTAACATGGGCAGAAGGGGGTTAGGCTTCTCTGAGTTTGATAATAAACCTGGCTTTAAATCAAAGAAGACTCTAGAGAGTCCTTTTAGATCAGCCAAGAACCTTAAGAGCAACATACCAAATGCAAAATCTATTTTCAAAAGGAGAAGGCTTCTGGTCGGTTCAAACTCTTTCACTTCTTTTGTAGTGGAGAATGTGGCATTTGATGACTATTTTGACTCTTTCTCACCTTCTGAAAAGAAGGATTTTATTCCAAGAAAATTCATGAGACAAAGTCAAATAGGAATCTTCAAGTTTGGGCAACCAGAGACTCAAGAAGACTGTAAATTTGCTTGCATTGTACCCCCACTGGAAAGAAAGTTATATGTAGAAGCTCCAGAGTTTTTCCTAGAACATGTCAAAGAGAAAGTGTGTGTTGACTCCAGCCCTACAAAGTCTCTTGTACAAGAACCTCTCTGTAAAGAAGTGCCTATCATCGAAACTTCAGACTTTGATCAGGTGTTAAAGAAAGAAGACTGCACAGAGGCTAGCACAAGCTTACTCTCCACCTCTGAAGTTAGAAGATCTAAGTTCACCTGGCAGCAGAAGGAAAAATGGCCCCAATTGAACAAACCAAAGAAGAAAATTAAACAGAAGAAGTCTAAGAATGATTTCAAAGAGGGGTCTAGAGCAGAAAAAGAATCTTGTATTCCTTAGAAGACTAAGATCATAAGAAAGAATGTTTTGACATATTACAAGCAAGCAGATGAAAAAGGGCCAAACTGGAAGTGGGTACCTAAAATCAAGGTCAGCTAGATCTTTGCTCAAATTTTTGGTAATTTAATTATTCTTTCTGTAAATATTAGTTCTTATTTATGTTATTTTTCAATTCCTGATTAACCTTCACTTGTTTCTGTTGTCTTAAGGAATTCTTTGCAGAAAGTGTGCAAAGTTTGAGGGGGAGTATAAAAGTCTTTTTCAATAAAACCTTCTGAAGAGAGTAAACTTTTTAACATTGCTTGACATATCTCACATAACCTCTGTAACAGATCACAGAGGCTCTGCGACAAATGTCTCTGTCAATTGTTCCTTTTCTCAAAGGATTTTTTAAACCTTTTTGTACAAAACCATGTAAGCTGGTTCGTAGGGGGAGTACCTGGATTTAAAAAGAGATCAAAACCTTAGAGAGTGCAAAACTATTAAGTGTCCTTTCAGAGCTCTTCTTCACAGAACCTCTGGCGCTTACCACAAAGGCTTTGTGAGAATTAGTCTCTGTAAGATCACTCACTCTTTTGTGGATTTTCAAATGTTTAGGTAAACAAAGGTGAAACATGTAGAAGGCTCCGCACATATCCAAGAGGCTTTGTGAAACCCTTAGGTCTCTGTAGAAACTTACTTTTATAAGTTTTCTATGTAATAGATATGGTGTGCGTGGTATTTTGGATAAGGGTAAAACTGTTCACACGCGTGTCAAATATTTTTGAGGTGCACGCTTCCAATCGTGCGTCATCATGATAAATGACGTGGCACATTATAAATAGCCGTAGACAAATGGCGCCTATTCTTTGAAAACAACAACCATCATTATCCCGCCTAAAATCGTTTAATCTTCCAAAGCTTTCACTATAAATACTCATCTCCTTCAGATTTTTAAAATCTTCAATACTCTCTTCTTCTTTAAATCTCCTTTAAATCTCCAGTTCATAACTTCGACGATTCTAAGTGTCATCAAAATTCCTCATTCCGACAACAGCTCCGATGGCACTTCACACAAACTTATGCTCATCATCACTTTTCCAATGAACATTTAGGTGCTCATTCTGTTCATCACCGATAAAAGATTTAGTAGATGTCGGAATCAAAGAATGCTATCAAAAGATTCTTTGAAATACTAGTCATAGGATGAAGTACAGACGTGGGAACAGGAGGCCATAACCGGTCCCTGAACCACTCCCACGCATAGAAACCTTCTTAGGTGTGCGTTTATGTGTGATAAAAATTGAGGGAGTAAAGAAAGTCAATGAAGTGAGTAACATGACTATAGGTCTAGATAGAAGTCCCCCACCAAAGGCTAAAAAGATAGATCTTGTGTACTTGGTTTTCACTGAAAGTGGTTTAGAGTTAGGGGTAGAGGAAGAAATAGGTGAAAAAGATGCCAAAGGCACATTTCCAAACCCCCATCCCTGTGCTAACCACATTTCTGACGGTCGCGTTCTAGCCGACCCAGTCATTGAAAAAAGAGTGCACACTCCGAACCTTAACCCAACCAACCTCAAAAAGGAACATATTTCATCCTTTGTTGAAATTTCTAGCCGGGAACCATATTTTACTCATTCATCCTCCCAAAAGGATAAAGGTTTTAACATAAGAGTCCCATTGCCCAAGGACTCGATACTACCTCACAGAAAGGCATTTGTTGCCTCTCCTCACAAGAGTGACCAAACCCAACTTGTTCCAGAGACAAGTGAGAGATTCACAGAGGCTCAGGGTCTAGAACACCCTAAGTCTCCACTCGGTTCTTCTGTGAAGTTAGGCTCTGGACCTACTTTACACGAAATAGATAGAACACTGGTAGGCTCTCAATCTAAGAGAGTACGAGGATCCGGTGGAAGTCCCCGAGAAGGTAACATCAACTCGGCCTCTGAGGGTGCCTTACACTCCAAGGCTACTGAGGACCCATGTGTTGGATTCTCAGGTTCCCTGAATAACTACGTGACAGAGGGGGAGCTTAAACCTTTGACACGAAAATGTTCACCAAACTGGACGGGTTGCAAAGCTTATCCAATATCAAGTTTTCCATAGAAGCCAGAAAAGGGTGTACTAATACAGAAGAGGTCACAGAAGGGCATACCACTCAACCTTGATTTAAGATTACATATTGCCCTCTGAGGTAGTGCTCTACAATATCAAGATCATCCTCTTCATTCTCTTCAAATTCAAAAGCTACACCAACATCATCGTTAAGGGCTTCTTCCCTTCTGCAAGAGTGTTTCTCTAAATCATACAGAACTCTTTTGTTTAGTGTAATTCATGTAATTTCAATTTCAGTAATGTAACTTTTTACAGAGGTTGAATCTTTCTCCTCTTGTTTCTGTCAAACCACTGTATTGGACTGTTGCACTTCATTTTTCAATACTTAGGGGGAGATTGTTAGCTCCCATAGGTCTCTGATGTAAAAGTATGGAATGAGTTCTCAGGTTTGACAGAAGTTGTGTTACAGAGGATCACGGAAGGCTATGCATCAAAAGATACAAAGGTTTACAAGTGATAGTCGACAGAACCTCTGAAGCTACTGACAGAGGCTCTGAGTCTACTGACAGAGGCTATGAGAATTGGACCTCTGAGAAGAGTCTTACAGAGCCTAAGGATGATCACAGAGGATGTTATCACAAGTCCTCTATGATGCATTTTTTTTCTTCTAAAAGTCCGTCAGCCGCTCGTGCTTCTCATGTGTTCATTACTCCAACCGACTTACTTTCAACGTCCAAGATGAAGACACGTGTCAAGATCTTATGGCTTAGGTCGTTAGGAGTATGTATAAATAGCGGGTAGGACTTTGTATTTAGTGTGCAATTTGTGTGTGCTTCATTGTTATTCAGTGTGCCTTTGTGTGTGTATTTTGGATACTTCAACGTTTAATGTAATAGCTTTTCAGATCTGAATAGAAACAATTAGTGAGTGAATCTGCTCTCGTTTTACACTTTCAAGTGTGTGTTCTTGGTGGTTAAGCTACTGTTCTTCGTTGTTATATCTGTATTTGCCCTGATTTACTCTTTGTTTAGTCTTCCGCTGATATCTATTTGTTCAAGAGTGAATTGGGTATAATCAATACCAAAATTGTAAGGGATTATCGATCCAACAGGGATGACCGACTAATCTAGTTCTTCGCTAGGAAGGAGGTTACAAGGGTTTCATCCTAAGGCCTAATAATGGTCTAGAAGAACGGCCTCCAGAAACGTTTCCACGCTCACCTCGAGTCTCTACGCTTGCTTAGTAACGGCGCCACTAGCACCTGAGATACACATCGACACCAAACAAGTGCTAGGCCAAAAGAGCCTAGTGAGTTGTACCAAGCATATACATATATACATATAATAATGTAGCATGCAACGAACATAATTAAAGGGTCTATTAACATATTATTCAATACTCTTGGAACCAGCGGGGAAGACCCGCCTCACCACCTAAGTTACACATCCAGCACAAAAACACCCTAGATATCATCCTTATACGAGAACAACTCCAATTGGCCTAGCCCATCCGTAGCCACACGAATGGGGAGAGACATAGGTACACACCTGGCAAAGGTGGCACTTCGTGTCCGAATTGCACGTGTAAACTTATATCAGTGAGTCCATAACATGTGTATTATTTTTCATACTTATAACCGTCCCACAATACAAACTCATAAGCCATATCCGGCAGTTTGCATTAAATCAGGAACCATAACAAAAACTCATAAGCCACATTCGGCGGTTTATGTTATCCCAGTATTTAAACATTCTCGTAGAGTCTAATGACCACTACTTATATAACATGTCAATATTATCTGGAAATCATCTCATTTGGTGTATCGCCATGGTATATATGTAATCCACATGCATAAACTCATAATGAGACATCACATAGCATTCAAGGATTTAGTTCATCCGATTATGAGCATACTAGTATCATCAAATACTCAATTTCCACATAAAGTAGCTCGACATACATATCCTCATGCATCTTTGATATAAGTAACATAAAACTTATAGTTAGGCTCATACAAAGCATGTATACACAAATCAATCCAGATATGATCAAGTAGTACCCTTGACCCATCTAATCTAAGTATTTCCCAAACCTAACAATTTAGGCATTTTACCACCAACACATAATATTTGGAGTATTTACAAATAACATGCTAAATCAAGCAAGATGATGTGTATCCAGTTTTAACAAAGGTTTTAGAAACTCGCCTTGGGGCTTGTAAAACCAAAAGCCCCAAATCTCCCAAAAACCCTAGTTAATGCTTGAGTGAGCTTCTAACTGATAAGAACTCAATGCCTTGCACTAGTACAAAATTAGGTTATATAAGCGGTTATTTTAGGCTTTATAAACGGTTTTAGAACCGTATATATGGCTAGCGTTTATAAAAGTCCCCAGCATTTATACATNCGTGTATAAACGTCACTATCTTACACGGTTTTTAAGATGAAACCGTTTAAAAAGTCTTACTAACCGTGTATAAAAGTGTCTATTTTACACGGTTTTTATGTTGAAACTGTGTACAATTGTGATAAATTTACACGACTTTTATAAGAGAACCGTGTATAAATGTAACCATTTATCAAAAGAAATCATACATTTGTGTACGGTTTTTTTATTGGAAGCGTGTATAATGATATATATATATATATATATTTAGTATTTTTCTCATTTTTATTACCATCCATGATCCATTATTCCAAAATCCAAATATCTGCGAAGGTGCATTATGTCGGATAAGATACATATTCTAATATACTTCCAGTTGGAAGAATGGAACATTTCAAATGTGATGTTATATATAGTATAGAAAACAATGAGAATACAAATCTCTTTTTTGACCTGATTAAGCTCAAATATGAAGGAACAACTTTCTATTTCAATACAAATGAACCAACAAAATTGATCTAGAAAACAAGATACCCACCTAGATCTGAATGTACAACCTTTTATCCTACAAAATCGACGAACATGTCGCAATTTTAGGTACATAAAAGTCTTAGATCTGAGACACGAGAACATCGACCATGAATTGATGTGATTACTCACTGAGAAAATATGGGCGCTTTTTCTGTTCCCTCCAAATCATCAGCAAGTGTTTCAAGAAGAAACATAAATCTCGTAATAAACTTCTTCTTCACTAAAGTAACGTACCCAAACACTTGTTATTGTAGACATTCTTCTATGCACCGTATATCCTTAATCTCTTTTCCAACGCCTTGAAGTTTCTTTGAGAAATTTATAAGATTCGAAGATAGATAGATAGATAGGATCATAGGTATGGAAATGGAGAATTCGATTTGAATGTTCTTTATGATGATAATGAAGAGTCTACATCACGACTCTAGAAGAGTCTTCACCAAATATGAGTTCAATTTTTTTCATCCTCAAACGGACGAACAAACTAAACGTACAATACATACACTTAAAGGTATGGTTTATACTCGTGTTCTCGAGTTGTACAGAAGTTGTGATGATTATCTTTATTTGGTATAGTTTTCGTACAATAATAATTATCAATCCAGTGTTGGCATGGTTCCATACCAAGCTCTTTATGGTCGTAAGTACCGACACCTACGTGCCAGAATGAAGTAGGCAGACGAGCAATTGAAGGACCCGAATTTGTTGAAGTTGAAATCACAATTGAAGTGTTATGCGGATGGACATCATAAGGCATCGGAATTTCAATCAAGTGGCCATGTTGAAAAAAGAAATGTAGGGTGTGTTTCTTGTTACACGGTTCAGCCGCACTTGATTTCTGATATTGAAAAGTTGGGTATTAATATTTATCCAAATTCTAATAGTTTGATTTTGGCCAGCCTTTCAATAGAGCCAAATTTGATTTCACGAGTTAAAAAGGCCCAACAAAATGACGGTAGGATTTGGTCTCTTGTTCAGAAAATTGAAAAAGATCTGAATTCTGAAAATTTCTAGTCAATGACCAAAGTGTAATTTGGTTTCGAGATCGTTTTTGTGTACCCTGATCCCAAACTAAAAGAAGATGTATTGACTAAAGGCCACAGTCTTTTTCAATTCATCCAGGTTCTACCTAATATTTCTAGTGGGACAGAATGAAAAGAAACATTGTTGAATATGTTGCAAAGTGTTTGACCTATCAGAAGGTCAAAAGTGAACATCAAAAAGTGAGCGGTCTTTTACAGCCTTTAGAGATACCTGTGTGGAAGTGAGATCATATCTCGATGGACTTTGTCACAAGGCTACCAAAACTCAAAAAAATTTCATGATGTACTTTTGGTAGTTGTGGAACATTTGACTAAGTCTGCTCATTTCTTAGCTATTCGAAAGACTCTCTCGGTCAGCCAATTGTTGGAATTATTTCTAAAGGAAATTATCAGACTTCGTGGCACTCCTTTCTCAATTATGTCTCCTAGAGATCCACAGTCTACATCACGACTCTAGAAGAGTCTTCACCAAATATGAGTTCAATTTTTTTCATCCTCAAATGGATGAACAAACTAAACGTACGATACATACACTTAAAGGTATGGTTTATGCTCGCGTTCTCGAGTTGTACAGAAGTTGTGATGATTATCTTTATTTGGTATAGTTTTCGTACAATAATAATTATCAATCCAGTGTTGGCATGGTTCCATACCAAGCTCTTTATGGTCGTAAGTACCGACACCTACGTGCCAGAATGAAGTAGGCAGACAAGCAATTGAAGGACCCGAATTTGTTGAAGTTGAAATCACAATTGAAGTGTTATGCAGATGGACATCATAAGGCATCAGAATTTCAATCAAGTGGCCATGTGTTTCTCCGTTTCGAGGAACACGTTGTTTTGGGATTAAAGGAAAGCTTAGCCCACACTATATTGGACCCTTTGAAGTTCTGGAACGAATTGGTGAAGTAGTGTATTTTCTCGTGTTACCTCCCTAGTTGTCTCTTGTTAGTAACGTTTTTCATGTATTGGCATTTTGTGGTTACCCATATCATCCATTGCATGTCATCCGTTATCCACTTGATAAGGTTTAGCCTGTTTTATCCTATGTCGAAGAGCCCGGAGTTACTATTGGACGTGAAGAAAGAAAAATGTGTCATCGATCGATTCCATTTGTTAATGTCTTGGGGCAAAATCATTCTAAAAATGAAGCAACTTGGGAAACGAAAGAATCGATGAAAAAGCAATTTTCGAAACTATTTGAAGGTACATAAGTTCTTAACTCTAACTCGATTTCGAGGACAAAATCTTTTTAAAGGGGGAGCCGCACTTAGTAATCTTATGGCCGGAAATCCAATCGTGTTTTAATTTATGAAATTGTCTTTTTGACTTGTACCTTAGTCTTTAAGAGTTGTTCATTAGGACCAAATTCCTATAAATTATTCTTAGGATTCATGTTGGATGAAACCATCTTGGTTAGAACCAAAATTGTAAAGAAATTTTGGTGAAGTTAGGGTTCATAGAAAATAAACTAACGTTTAAGGGCTAGATTGTAAATTCTGAAAATTATATAAGAGTTTAACTTTTTTTAATCAAAACTTCATAACCAGATTTCTCTCTCTCATCACACCTCTTCTTCCTTCTTTCTCTAAAAACCCTAAGCCTCATTCTAAAAAGATGAAATTTCTTGGTGCATGTTTGATTACTTACAAAATTGATGCAAGAAATGGGTTTAGGGACTCAAGATAAGGTATGTTCATGGTTATTTTTGTGATTCATTTGATTTTGGCTCAATTGGGTTAAACATTAAGTTTATCTATGAATTATAGGTTGAAGAGTGAGGATTTGAAGTGAAAGTGCTTCAAGTGGGTGCTGTTAGAAGTGACAGATTCAATCTAGTAAGTTTGAAAAATCGTATAAAATCAACCACTTGTTCAAATTATATGTTCTTTACATCGAAAGAAAGCCCTATGTATGTAATACAACTTTGTAGTTTTCACCAAAAGCTAGTTCGAACTATAAGTAGCTCGAAAATATAGATGTTTCAGAACCTGTCTGAAATCTCTCGATTTTGTGTTTTGTTGGTATAAATTCTGTATAAAATAAACCATAGCTCCAAATTAGGTGAATCCAGTTGGTGTAGTTTCCTAAGAGGTATATATACAACTTTCATATTTAGGAGAATGATTATTTCAGCCTCTAAGTATGAGAAAAATGCATGAACTTTAAGAGCACAAAAGCTGTCAGCTACTGTTGGTAATTGTAGAATTGGATTTTATCAATTTTTGTTTATCATCCTAAGAATTATGATATGTGCTTACTAAGTGTCCTAGTGATATTTTAGACGTGTTTTAAGGTCTATTAAAATGTAAGGGCTTATAGGCTTATGGAAATCTTGAGAATTTGTTGCCGAAAATCGTCTAAATTGCATCTTATAAAAATTGTAGGTAACCGGAATGAGAGAACCGTTCATAAGACTCGATTCTTTTGTGATCATTTCTAAAACGCCTTCAAGGTACGAATATCTACTTCAATTCAATACGTGGATAATCAATCGTTGTGATTATCTATTACGTGAACTTTTGATCATAACATAACCACAAAAGTGGATGTTATAAAGTTGTTATTCGGAATACTTTTGTGTTTATATGATGCTTTCTTGATGATTTTGAATACTTTTGACTTTGATCCGAGACCGGTATGTCTTAATATCAGTTCCGATTATTTGGTTTGTAAACTTTAATGGGTATATTGAACTTGTTATCCAAAGTTTATTGCTTGGATTTGATTACTTAAGTTGAATTGTTTGGATATGACTTTGAATAGGCTTAACACTCGGGTATGGGTGTTGAGACGCCTCCATGATGCCTAAAATAGTCATGGCGTTCTCGTAAAGGCTATGGCCAAGCCAAATAGAGAACGTTGGATGCATCCTTAGAACCGAAGACTAGAAAATGCCTGGTTACCGGATAGAGCCGATTACCGGATAAGAGCCGATTACCGGATAGAGCCGAATACCAGATATCTCTGGTTACCGGGGAATGAGACGGTGTAGTGCCCAACACTTCCAATCCATTAAGACGCCTGATTGGACTGATCATCCATCGGGAACAACGTATCGTAATGATACAAATGACTTTCTTACCTTGAATTTTAATGACATGAAGTGAGTTTTTGAAACTTATATTTAAATTGATTTTTAACTTATATCGCAATGTTTATTTTCTGTTATCTATTTTCTATTCGATACTTCTTGTATTGTTATTCGTTCACTGGGCAACTTTGCTCAGCCGAGGTTTGTTTGATTTTGCCTCGGCAGGTTCAGGATCTAATGCAAGATTTGGGCGAGCGTATTGAAATAGCTTAGGATGCAGAAAGACTATTAGTTATAATGAAGGCTTTTGCTATGTAAATGTGCAATCATGCGAAGTATATGAATACTGATGGTTATAGTATTATCTTTTAGGAGCTTAGTTAGAGCTATGTTACGTGAATAGTTAACTTTTGATACATTTTCGGTTGTAACATGTCTCATTTATTGTATCGTGGAATGGGGATGTTAAAAATCATATGCCTATGTAAAAAATTCGTTAAATAAAACATAAGATCGTAATGAAATTCAATTCTATACCTCCTAAAACAAATCCAATCAACCAACCATAGGGGAAATAAGTACCCTTTGCTCTTAATGTGTGGTGAGTAGTGATGGCCAAAAATCGGTCCCGGGTTGGTTATAACTGGTCATGAATCGGTTTAGTTAAAAACAGTAGTCGGCTGTAACCGGTTAAGGCGTAACCGGTTACGGTTAAGGGGTTCCGGGGTCTTAACTAGTTAAGCTTAATAGTTAACTAGTTAACCTCGACCGGTTATAACCAGTTAAGGATCAGTTAAAGCTATTTTTTTTAATTTTATAAATTATTTAAAGATTAGAAATTTAGAATAGAGAGAGAGAGAGAGAGTTGAGAGAGTAGAACTTGCGAGAAACGAATAAGAGTCGAGACTCGAGAACACGAAATCTGAATTATAGCGAGAATTTTGCATTTTCTGCGTTTTCGTAAGTTGGTAACTTGATATTCAACCCAAACACCACACAACTTATTTATAGGATATATGGGGGTAAAAAGGCCAAAAAAAAAGGTTAAAAAAAGAAGCCAAACGGCTCCTAACATATATAAAACAACTATTTTTTTGAATTAAATCGGTCCCGGTTATAACCGGTTATGGGAAAAACGCCAAAAAGCTTAATTGATCACATTGTTCGGTCTCTTAACCGGTTATGAAGCGGTCCAGTTATAACCGGTTTTCGACCGGTTCGGTTATCGGTTAACCGGCCGGGCCGATTATAATCGGTCACTGATGGCCATGTCTACTATCTAGTGGTGAGTACTAAGCTCCGCCATATCTTTTAATATGGTGTTGTAAACTATTTGATGACATTTTGGGTTTAAATTAATGAAATATAAACTTTTTGTTGATCTAGGCCTATGAGCCCAAATGAGTTTTAAAGTTAAGTCAATGGACCCAACACAATGCCCATGTGGCCATGTGTAAATGAAAGGCTATTTAGAGTCCATTAAGTGTTTGTTTTGGGATTATGTTATGTAGAGAGACAAATAAAAACAACTTCTTGATTTTGCCAAGAAAGGATGGAAGAAAATTGAAAATAGCAAGAGTATAGCTAAGTGGTATGGCATTGTTTTTTTAGTTCTGTCATGTAAGGGTTCAAATCTATTTAGTGAAGTTCATTTAACACTTGATCAGATCGAGTTACAAATGAGCTGACGAGTCTAATGAAATCGAGAAGAGAAAACAATAATTTATCACAACTAAGGTAAAGTTCACCTTGAAAGCCTTTATATGCCTATATTAATGATAAGTTATGGACAATTAAGGTGAAATGAACAATGACTCAACAATGTAATGCTATTTTTGCTATGAAGTTAGAATATGAACCAAGGTCGAGTTCAAGGGAAACCCTCCCCTCCCCCCTCCCCCCAAAATAACTATTCATTTGTACAGTATGCATATACATATATAAATAATCTATCTGATATGTACACGTGCATAGAAGGTAGGAAACTTTTTTATTAAATGAGTAGTCTTGCCTAGATTTTTCGAGTTGAGATTGTGTAACAAAGAAATAAAGGTTTATGGTTGATTTCAATAATGATTGTATGCATGAGCGCATAACCATATGCTAGAAGGAATGTTGCCATAAGAATAAATAAAGTCGTGTCTTAAAATGACTGGTGAGACATGGATAGGACATAAAAATTGAGGACATATGGTTCTTTTTTCGAATTATTCAATGGTAAATTGTATAAAAAATAATCAAGGGTCGTAGTGACTTCCTATGTGTTCGAAGAAGGTTTGCATCTTCATATGGTGTCTCAAACTGGGAAGGGTTCCCGTTAGATCGATTCATCATGATAAACAAGTTGATTCTCATTTCCTCCTTTGTTTGTCTCGTGGCAATGAGATTAAAACCATCAACATTGTTTTATTAATTGTTCATCGTCCTTTCAGTTATGGAAGGGCGTCTTTAATTGGTAGAGGTGGCATCTTACATCTTCGCTCTCGGATGAGTTGATCAACGATGTGGGCACTCACGTTATTCCATCCACTAGGGAGTATATATATGGAGGGTTGTAATTTTGACAATCCTCTACTTAATTTGGAGTCACTGTAAAAATTGAACTTTTTTTGTGTTAGAAAAACCAAAATGTGGACCGACTTTATGCTCTTCAACTTCTTTCCTTCCATTGGATCTCAAAACGTGCAAAGGACTTTGGGGGTTAAGCATCGGATGGCTAATTGTTTTTGCTTGTTTGGTATTCGTGGTGCCTAAATCTTGTTAGCCTCACTTTTTGTTGTATGTGTTGTTGGTTCTTTCTAAGTAATCCACCCCAATAAGCCCAATAAGGCTATATTTGTTTTTCTATACATATGCTTTTTTATTGGGCCCCCAAGTACGCCTGGTTTTCTTTATATTTTACACGTTTCATTTACATTTTAAGTTTTAATCTATTAAGATTTAAGACATTATTCATTTAGGCATTATATATACTAGTGTCGGGCACGTACGTTGTGTGGTGACGATATATTTTTTTGAAATGAATATTAAACCGATTTAAATTGAAACGTAATTTCTCAAATAATAGATAGGGGTTATGTGAATTAATTTGGTTGCTAAATTTGCTCTCAACCGTCAAAAAGTTTCAAAAATAAACAAAATCGATTGTTAAAATTAGGTTTGTAGAGTTTGTGATATATATATATATATATATA
>LUCG01003485.1:0-10081 GCA_001633085.1 Carthamus tinctorius | reverse complement strand
TCTACTTTGCATTTTTTTAGCACTTCTCATTTGAACCTAATACTATATATATATATATATATTTAAGGGTAAAATAGTCATTTTAATCATTCAAACAAAAAAGTAAACAACAAAACTTTTTACCCAATAAAATTCTGGATGTCGTAATTTTTTGTTTGGACTGAAACGGAAACTCATCCAAAATATAAGGGGCGTAAGTGTAACTCACCATAAAGAAATAAACATGTTTTATAATGTGTTACTAGGGTTCCATTCCACATTTGCTGAAACCATACTAGACACCCACACTACAACAAATACAAACACACCGCTTTCATCTTCTCCATTAGGATTTACCAAAACCCTAATTCGTAGGTCTGCATCCTGTAATTCTACCTATAATCAATCTCATCTTCTTATGTTTTAATCTCCTCTATTGCGTATTAACAATCCATGTGTTTTTGTTTTTGATTTAACACAGATTTCTTAAACTTTGTTCGGATCAATGGGAAGTAAGAAACGGAGCTCTGATAGTGTAGAAGAAGTAGATAACCACAAGAGTAATACAATCTCTGAAAACAAAGCTTCAACCGAGCACCAGAAGAAGAAAATAAAAAAGGTTAAGAAGAACGATGGGGAGATAGCAAATGGTAATGGTAACAACACCTCTGATGCTGTTAAACCGATGGAGAGGAAGAAGAAACGGAAAGCATTGGATAAAGAAAAGCATCGTTCTAGTTTGGATGACAATGGTGAAGTGAAGCCAAAAATGGCAGCATTGGAGGTTAAGGAAGTTGAGAGTAGGTCGGTTAACAGTTTGCCTGAGTTTCATATAGGTGTGTTTAAGGATTTGGGGTCTGCTGATGTTTCAGTTAGGGAGGCTGCTGCTGAGAGATTGGGGATGGAGTTGCAGGAGGTTCAGAAGGCTTATAATATGCTAGAGAAGAAGGAAGATGTTGAGGGTGGGTTGAAGTTGGATGCTGAGAAAGATGATGGATTGAATAATTGCGCACCATCTGTTCGATATGCGATACGAAGGCTTATTCGTGGTGTTTCATCGTCAAGAGAGGTGTGTTTTCTGGTCTAGTAGGTGTTTGTTGGTTTGTTTTTGCTCTTTACTTTGATTCCTGTGAATTAGTTTTTGTATAATTGAATTTCTTTTTCTGGTATGTGAGTTTTAACAGTTACCTTGAAAGGTCAGAGTTGTAGGCTTATCTTTGCAACCAATATGAGACCTCTGATTGTTATAAAATAAACTGGTTTAAAAGTCAGAATGCTAAGAAAATGTGAATGAAAACATGTGCTTGCAATGAATCAGGCAATGCATGATGTTAGGTGTTGTGTCATGTGAATAGTTATGTGGCAGTTCAAGTTCAAGCAAGTATTTTGTTTGTACTTTCCAGGACATTCAAACTTTTCTATTATTAACAGTTCTACTACTCTTTAATCCTTGTGTCTTTTATCACACTGATAAACTTTGTATTGATATTAGTTCAGAGTGTTTGTTTTCCTATCTATGCACTTTCTGCATGCTAGTTGATATTAAAGGTGTGTGTCCTTCACCAAAAGTATTGGAGTTAGAGATGCCTTTTAAGAATATAATATACTTTCCTAACTTGTGAGCTTTGTGTTTTGGGCATTCTTTTGCAGTGTGCAAGACAAGGCTTTGCTTTGGGGTTGACTCTTTTAGTTGGTACAGTTCCTGATATTGCCTTGAGCTCGCTGCTGAAACTAATCGTTGACTTGTTGGAAGTCTCTTCTTCTATGAAGGGTCAGGTGGGATAGTTATCTATTGAAGTAGTCTGTTGTGATGTGAATTTGTCAACCTTTTCCCTTTCTAAATATTTGAATTATTTCTTTATGCCATACAGGAAATTAAAGATTGTCTTTTAGGTCGCTTGTTTGCTTATGGTTCTCTTGCAAGATCAGGAAGACTAATTCAAGAAAGTGTTTCTGATGAGAGTTCTGAGCTTATCAAGGAATTTACTAGTTCTGTTATATCGCTTGCCAGCAAGAAGCGTTATCTGCAGGAGCCTGCTGTTGTGGTTATCTTGCAACTGGTTGAGAAGGTACTTAATAATTGAATGGAGATGGAATACAATCTTTATGCTTTTAAGAATTTTGTTCAATATCCTTTCGCAGTGAACTTTATATCAGAGTATTAACTGAATGAGTTGCATTTCTGATTGCCTTCAAATGTTAGAACTGTAATGAGCTCAGCACATTCAAAAAGCTGTGCTATTTAAGTTAGTCCCGTAAGCTATTAGATGTGCTTAAGCTTTGCTGTGGCGAACGCAACTACTTTTCTTTCTGCTGCGTTTGAGAACTTGCCATATGTCTATTCTATCCAAGTAAATAATTTGTTTTCATATTTTTAAGCTTATCAAAGTTGAGTGATCAGTGTGGTAATTGGTATAATTCAACAATCATCAAACATTACAACATAACTCTCAAACATGCTTCACAAGAACTGTGCTGATCCAAGCCCTATGATTACATGGGCTTTGTCCTATGGTGGTTTATTGACATCTCTAGGAACTATAAAGACAAATGGGTGATAATTCTAACTGGTGATTGTTGATCGCCCCTCTGATTTTTGTAGTCAGTTGCACATTCTTATATATGTTACTCTAGCTTCCGGTGGACAATTATTTCCTTAGTAGTCTTTGCATGGTTTTTGTAATCTGAATTTGTATGGATTTCAGTTGCCTGTGGAAGTTGTCTTGAAGCAAGTCCTTGAAGCTCCAGGTCTCCAAGAATGGTTTGAAGGAGCCACAGAAGCTGGAAATCCTGATGCATTACTTCTAGCTCTAAAGCTGAGAGAGAAAATATCTGCCGACAACCAAATCTTTGGGAAGCTCTTGCCTCAGCCGTATAGTCCCAGCATGATGTTTTCTGCCGACCATCTATCCTCTCTTGCAAATTGCTTGAAGGTGATATCTATTGTTCGTTTTGTGGTTTGTGCATCCACTTACAGGTTATGGGCCTCAGTTTTCTAATTTTTATATCTGTGGACTATGGTTTTGCAGGAATCCACATTTTGTCAGCCTCGAGTTCATGGTGTCTGGCCTGTTTTGGTTAATATCCTTCTACCTGATGTTGTACCAGAACATGCTGAATCAGCAACAGGATTGAACTCCACAAAGAAGCACAAAAAGAATCGCAAATCTAGCTCTCATGATGAAGATATTCAGAAAAGCCTGCAAAATTTCTGGGAGATTATTATTGAAGGATCACTTCTTCTTTCATCACATGATCGGAAACACTTGGTGTTTGATGTTATGCTTCTTGTTCTACCAAGGCTGCCTGTTTCTTGCATTCCTATTGTTTTGTCTTACAAGATTGTCCAATGTCTAGTGGATATACTTTCCACAAAGGATTCATGGCTGTACAAATTTGCAGAATACTTTCTCAAAGAATTGTTGGATTGGGTCAGCCATGATGATGGTAGACGGGTGGCTGTTACTATGGCCCTGCAGAAAAACAGCAATGGGAAGTTTGATTGCATTACCCGAACTAAAACAGTTAAAGATCTGATGTCTGGTTTTAACACCGAACCCGGCTGCATGCTCTTTATTCAAAATCTGATGGATATGTTTCTTGATGTGACACATGCTTCAGAAGAACCTTCGGATCAAAGTCAAACAACCGATGACAATTCAGAAATGGGTTCAGTTGAGGAAAAAGACTTTGCTGGAACACTGGGAACTTCAGATTTTTTAAAAGGTTGGGTTGTGGACTCGATCCCAAGTGTTCTGAAACACTCAAAGCTTGACAATGAAGCAAAGTTTCGTGTTCAAAAAGAAATCTTGAAGTTCTTGGCTGTTCAGGGTTTGTTCTCCTCATCTCTTGGGACTGAAGTGACCTCTTTTGAACTACAAGAGAAGTTTAGATGGCCAAAAGCAGCGACTTCAAGCTCTCTTTGCAGGATGTGTATCGAGCAGCTGCAATTATTGTTGGCAAATGCTCAGAAAGGAGAGGGGCCTCATGCAGTAGCAAGTGGTCTTGAGGCTAACGATCTTGGTTCTTACTTTATGCGGTTTCTTAGTATTTTACGCAACATTCCTTCAGTCGCTCTCTTTAGGTCATTGAGTGATGAAGATGAGAAGGCTTTTAAGAAATTGCAAGCAATGGAAACTCGTCTCTCTCGAGAGGTAATTTGCTGTTATGTTTACCTGAAAAGTTGACTTTTTGACAATGATTTTATGGTATCAAAAAGTGATTTTAAAAGTTCGTTGCTGCTATATTTTAGTTCTATTTTCCTTCAGGGTTAATCCACTTCATATATAGTGCATATAATGTTGCTTTTACTTTTTAAATGATGGCAGGAAAGGAATTGTGGGATGAGTGCCGATGCTAACAGATTGCATGCTTTGAGGTACTTGCTCATCCAGTTGCTGCTCCAACTCTTACTCAGACCAGGGGAATTCTCAGAAGCTGCCTCTGAAATCATTATATGCTGCAAGAAATTTTTTCCTTCGCCTGATCTTCTTGATTCCTCGGGAGATGATGAACCAGAAGGCGATGAAGCACCTGAATTGATGGATGTCTTTGTTGACACACTGCTCTCGTTACTCCCACAATCATCTGCTCCTATGCGATCTGCCATTGAACAGGTAGTTATCTTAAATTTATGTTATTTTTATTACTCTTTCCGTCCCAAAATAAGTTTCCACATTCTAGTTTGTCCCCAGTGCCTACCCTTAATTATGAGATGGAGAAGTTCATTGTTTTCTGTTTTATTGAGGGAAAAATTACCATTTAGTTGATTAAAAAGTGTAAGAATTACACATTTCTAAAACTATATCTTCGTCATTGTGTTGTGTACATTCTTTTTTGGTACAGAGGGAGTAGCCTATACCTTTTAAAGGTGGTTCACACAGCTTACAAACTTGTGGGTAAGAGCTTGATCACATTTTGGCAGCCCACTCACGTGGGTTTTTTGTGGTCCTGATGATTCTTTTTTGGTTGGGAAAATGTCACAGATTCTACAAAATTAAACCGAACAATTGAAGAACTTTAAACCAATAGCTTGATGTTCACGTAATTGATTGATAACAGCTTTTAGTCGGTATAATGTATTCGTCCTTGTATTACATAAATATAGTTTTATTAAAGCCACCAGCTTGGCCTACTTTATCTCATCTTAATCAAGATATCATTGTTGAAAATCTTGTAGCCTATGGAGCTCTGTTGAGCTTTTCTCATCTTATAGCAACAAATGAGATTAAATATAACATATCATTTCTTTTTGTAGGTTTTCAAATACTACAGTGATGATGTTACGGAAAATGGTCTACTAAGGATGCTGAAGGTTATAAAGAAAGACCTGAAACCAGCTAGACATCAAGAGACAGACAGTGAAGATGACGATGATACTGATGATGATGATCTCCTAGGTATTGAAGAAGCAGAGGATTCTGATGAAGCAGAAACAGGCGAAACCGGTGAGGGTGATGAACAGTCAGAAGACTCTGAGGGAACTATAGGTGTGGAGGACGTTGGAAAAGAACTTAATGAAGATTCAGATGAATCCGATGGGGGAATGGATGATGAAGCCATGTTCAGAATGGATTCTTATCTTGCTCAGATTTTTAAAGAGAAGAGGAACCAAGCGGGCGGCGAAACTGCTCATTCTCAGCTCGTGCTTTTCAAACTGCGTGTTCTTTCATTGCTGGAAATTTACCTTCATGAGAATCAAGGCAAGTCTTCATCACTAAAATCATTATTAAATGCTTCATATATATATATATATATTATAACAACTCTGGATCATGCCAAAAAAGACAGATGAAATCCATGGCCATCTAGGATTTCGAATGTCTTGTCTATGTTTGTGGGAAAATCGCATCAAAATGGAAGCAACTTTTGGCTGGTTTCTATTTAGGGGAACGACTTTCAAAATCTTCATTTTAGGGTTTGGAGCGAACTTTTCATATAATCTAGTGGGGATGGTTCATACTGATTTGGCTTGTATTTTTTGTTTATGCAGGTAAACCACAAGTGTTGAAAGTATTTTCAAACCTCGCCCAGGCGTTCATTAGCCCCCATACAACTGAGGGTAGTGAGCAGCTGGGTGACCGTATCTGTAAAATCATGGAGCACAAGATATTCAAAGCAAAACACTACCCGAAAGGAGAATCTGTGCAACTATCTACGCTGGAGCCTCTGCTGGAAAAGAACTTGAAGTTAGCATCGAAGCCTTACAAGAAAAAGAAATCAGCAATCACCCCATCAAAGAAGAAACAGTCGGCGTCCTTCCAGCGCTACAGGAAAATTGTTAACCTGTCTCAGAATTCAACTTATTGGATCCTGAAGATGATTGATTCTAGAAACTTACCTGAAGCTGAACTGGAGAAGGTGTTTGATATCTTCAAGGGGGCTCTGGTGGCTTATTTTGATGGTAAAAACTCTCAACTGAAACCCCAATTCCTGAAAGAAATCTTTAGGAGGTGGGCATGGGTTAGTCAGCATTTCTTCGGCTTCCTTGTTGAGAAATGCAGTAATGCAAGGTCAAAGTTTAGGCAAGTCGAAGCACTTGATCTAGTTTTGGAAACACTTAAGCCATTTGTTTCTGTGAACACTGATGGAAGCAACGCAGCCACGGGAACTAAGATGGTAAGCGGTCATCTTCCAAAACTCTGCGTTCTGCTCAAGGAGCTTGTGACCAATATGCCTGAAAAGCAAGCTAGAAGGGCCGAAGTGCGTAAGTTTTGCAGTAAAATCTTCAACATTTTAAGTACCCTTAAACTATCCACAAAGTTTCTTGAATCGTTGGAGGCAGATGTTCAGTCGGCATGCGAAAAACAGATTGGTAAACCATTTCTTGATTTAAAAAAGCAACAGGGGTAGCGTTTTTGATGTTATTTCTTGTATAAATTGTTGGAAGCTAGTGTTTTCCATTGAAGATGTTGCTGCAAAACTATGAAACTTCTGCAGCTTGAGAAAATTTTGATTATGTAACAAACTTGTTTCTGGGATTAATCATTCATATAGCACTCTTTTTGTTTATTGATTTGTTTTTATTCAGCAGTGTAACTTTTAACATTAGTTTGATGAGTTCTTGAACTCAGTTTTGTTCGATAGAGATTTGTTTTTTGCTTCTGGATATGTGTAGAATACCTTTTCTTTTTGCACATTGAAAATGGTGAAAATGAAAACTTCATTTTTGAAGTGAGTGATTCCAAGCTTTGCCCCTAATCCTATGGCAAGATTCCAAGCTACAAATTGCATGAAAGTTATATCAAATGATTGGTTTTAGTTTTAGAAATAGTGCATAAAAATTGCAAACTTTACCTTCTTTTGGGGAAATTGGTTCATGGAGCTATCCTATGGAGATTCTTATGGCTTCCGAACATTTTATCATTAACGACCTATTTAAGTACCTGATGAGCAAACACAGGCTGTACTACGACGCTTGGTTGCAGTTTATATGAGTTTGTGAGTTGTTTGTACTTTCCTATTTGTGACTTTGACCAGTTTGTGAGTTGTAGTTGTTTAAGAATTGTTAGTAGTTGGTTCGAATCCCTTCGTGCGCATCTTGTGGCCAGGCTTAGTCTCAGACGGCCGAATTTTCTTTCAGTTCTATATTGCCAAGGATGTAGTCTAGGCGAAGCCTAGATGAACCTTATCTAAAAAAGAATTGTTAGTAGTTTCATGTTTAACAATGTAACTGTTTGACACTTTAATGTATGTTTCCTCTTAACTATAATTGAGGTTCTAGCAATTAATGTATGATTCGTCAAAAAAGGCAAACTGAAAACGTAAACTAATGCATGCAAGATTCGTCTGTAACAGCCTGTATGATTCGTCTGTAAAAGCAAAAGCTGTATGATTCGTTTGCAAAAAAAAACGTATTTCATTCGTTTAAAAAAGCTTTAAGATTCATCTTTAATTAATGAAACACTTTACAAATAAATTTTAATAAAATAAAACACATGACTATAAATAGGGGGTATCCCATTAACCAAAAACTCAACTCTCATACATTTCTTCTCTACTTCTTAGATTGCTTGCCTTTCTTCTCTAGTTCCTATTTCAACAATGGCTGACATTTGGCTTTCATTTTCAGGAAATCCTCATTCTTCTCAAATAATGTCTGGGAAACTTCGTAGAGAAATAACAAAGAAAGAAGCGGATATCGAGGAGATAAGTGAACAATGGAGACGTAAGCGGGCCGGACAAGATAACATTGAAAAGGAGATCGAAAACAAGAAGAAAGGCTGTTAAACAACTTCAAAAGGAAATTCGAGTTGAAGAAAAACGCGTAAAGGATTATGCTGAACAGTATCCTAAGATGCAACAAAAGATCAATGAAAGAGAAACATGGATTCGTTCCATTAAAGATCTCTATCCCGATGATAACTAGGGGAATCAGTTTAATCTCTAATGGTTATTGTAGATGCACTGTATCTATTGTTGTTGTTGTTGTTTCTTCAACATATGTGTCTCACTATGTTATGATGCTTTCAATGAAATCATTTATATTTTCGTCTTGTCAATCAAAATACCGATACTTGATTAAAAATTACATGCCCTAATAAGCGTAAGATAAAGACATGGCTTAATTGTTAAGATCAATGTTTAAATCGTCATTCAGATCAAAAGTATAATGTCTAAAACTTTCGTCCATTTGTTGGGTCGTTGTAGCTTCAGCTTATCGGCTACCGGATGGTCTTTGACTAGGTAAACTTTTTGTGCACGGGTTGCGACTATGTCTGTATTGTTCACACTGACTACATCTTTGAAGACTGCTTCTCTCACCACGTGATGAAATACGCTTATGCTTACTCTTTGTTCCAGGTCCTTTTTTCATTACTAGTGGACGAACGGTCATAAGTGGCCAATCTGGACTAAGCCATGTTTGTTGAGAGCCAACGGGATATACGACCGGAGCGTACGTTGCCTTAAGGTTATTGACGGTGAAATAAGGAGATGCCAATTGACTGCAGTCTGTACAATTTAACATGGCTGCAACGGCAATGGCATGGCCACAGGGTAAACCAGAAAGTTGTCATTTGTTACACGAGCAAGTTTTATTGAAGTAATGGACTTTGGCATCTCTATACCCGTCCTTCGCTTCATACTCACCATAGCCAATATCACGTGTAGTCCACGCTACAGACTTAACGACTCTCCTTTGAACCCTCTCTTCCGCGCAAAGGGTGAGGGTATTGGTCATGAGTGTTATATAATAACGTAATTATTTCGTTAGTATTACAGAATACCGAATTATATCGTTAGATAACACTTTAAATAAAGATGTGTCACTATAATACCCTGCTAAATCACGACGTTTCGAATACCATTCTTGTTTATAAGCACAAAAGTATTCCATAAGGCCCATAATTGCGCATTTCCGAGCAAAGCGTGAATGTGCATTCATGCACTCTACACTGTTTGAGGTCATTATGTTATAGCGTACTCCTGGAAAAGGCGCTCTTGACCACCTGTTTGGGTTGACCTTGTCCAGCAATACAGCGCTAGGTACTGCAACTCGTAAGGCGGACATATTAAGGTCAAATTCGTATGCTGTAAGCTTTGCAGGTCTGCCAAAAGATTTTCTTATTGTATTCGACGCTAGCGTCCTTCGCCTTTATATTCATATACAGGTGGCGACAACAATACACATGATGAGCCGTCGGGTACACGCTGTTAATTGCCTGGCGTAGTGGTCCAGATCTAGCGGTCATGAAAACCACCCCTTCATTTCTTCGATAAAGCTTCTCAGCATTTCGAAAAAGCAAGTACACGACTCGCCGCTCTCAGACTTTGTCACTCCAATAGTGTAACACCTTAGGCATATCCCATATCGGCCGTGGACAGGAGTGATGCTGGGTGTTATAAGTAATATCTTGGCCTTCCTAACAACAACGCGTTTTGGGGCCAGATGCATGACAGGTTCTTGGAACGCTGCAATTAAGCGTGATTGGGTGGNAAGTCCTCACCAGGTCGCCAGAAACAAAGGCGTGAGCCAGTGGGGCAAAGCGGACAATATTGTTGTCGAGGTAGGCGGGATGTTACAGATGGTATCAGAGCAACTCCTGTGCCGTTCGGGATATGGGGCAAACCTCATCGAGGGCGATGAGTCCCAAGGAGGGGT
>LUCG01003466.1:0-20149 GCA_001633085.1 Carthamus tinctorius | reverse complement strand
TAACTGAACCGATCCCTGACCGGTTATAACCGGCCCGGGACCGATTTTTGGCCATCACTAGACCCATTATCCAAAATAGTTGATCCAAGCTCATGAACCCACCATAGAAGGACATGGATGTGGGATCATGGGCTCTTTCAAATGTCCCTACTTTCATTTCATGTTATATAATTATAATTATTTTTACATATATGAAGTTGAAATCATATTTATTTTAGATTATTTTCTGTCTTAATAGATATGATTACAAAATTTATTTTTCTATTTTATTCTTCTCCAAGAATTATGGTCTAGTTACAAACTCTTATTTCGTACGACTTTTTAACCAACTATATATCCGGTATCCATTAAGTTAGACCTGGATCATGTTCAAGTTGTATTCAATGTTTGCATTGTTACCCAAATATATATCATCCTTTGTCAAGTTTTCTTTAGAAATAACTTTGAACAAGGTCATCCAAATCTCTATACCTGTGTGTTTCGTCTAAAGAGGCATAGTTTGGAACAATTCTCATGGATCGGTCCCAATGTTGAAAAAGTTATGGTGCTTTACTGGTCTTTGTTCAAAAACTAGGATTGATCTCAATTAAATCAGGTCTAATTTTTTGTTTGCCTTTTAATAGAAGTCTACTATCGATTATGTGGTAAGCAAGTCTAGACGATTAGATATTTAGAAATCGATCTTTAATGGGGGATTTTGACAAGTTTGATCCTTATCTAAAAGATCAAATCCTAATTCGTTCTTTTTTAGATAGGTTTTTAACTGGTTATTGATAGGAAATTAGGATTAAGTCAGGCTCATAGGATCGGACCAAGCTCGTAACTCGTGCTATCGATCTGATTCTCGGTCCAGATGTGCTTTGTGGTAAGCAAGTCTAGACGTTTAGATATTCAGAAATCGGTCTTTAATGGGGGATTTTGACAAGTTTGATCCTTATCTAATAGATCAAACCCTAATTAGTTCTTTTTTAGATACGTTTTAACCGGTTATTGATAGGAAACTAGGATTAGTCAGGCTCATAGGACCGGACCAACCTCTAATTTCGTTGTCATTTTATGAATTTAAATGCATTTTTATTTGTGTTAATACCATGTTAACAATACTTACCAAATTCATAAGAACTTAGGAACTGAAAACAAATTTGCCATCTTCTAAAAAATCTTCATGCATTATGTTAGTTCTTTTTGTTCGCTCTACAATCATCGTCGTTGTCATCCCATCAACACCATGGCCCATTATCATTGCTACCGGCCTTTAGTTTCCTCTGTTGCCATCAACGACCATATCATTTCAATAATTCAATATTCGTTTATTATAGGGGAAAGATCATAAGAATATTTAACGGTCTTTAAAAAACACTTGTAAGTGAAAACTATTTAGAACGAAAAAAAACACAAATAATTTTTTAGTTTGGGTGGTCCCATCTGATTTGAAAAATTGCTAAACCGGACGGTCGAGTCCAATATGCTATTTGAGCATTTCTTTGGCATTCTAAACCAGCCCACTCAGTTGTTGAAGCTAGCTATAGGGAACAAGATTAAACCCATGTTTTGTTAAGGATTTGTACAAAGTTTCTACACCCCCTTTACTAATTGAGCTACATGCACAACCCAAGCCTTTTATTTTAGTATTGTCTGTATTGGGTTTTTAAATTTACAAATTTGGCTCATACTTATAACTTCTTCAAATTTTAATTGTTTAATATTAACGGTTATTATTTTTTAGTTTTATACTTTACTTGGAATTGAAAGTAAAAACCGATTTATGAATATTTCAGTTCAAGCATTCGGTATTTAATTTACTTGATCTGAAATCGAATTATAATTTACTTGGAATTGGATTTAAAAACCGATTTATGAATATCACCAATTTCTAAGCATCTTAATAAACTATCTTATATAACATAACTTATAAGACCAAAAATTAACGCCTCATATATAAAGATATTGCAATATATAAGTTTATACGACGCTTTTAGGCGCCTTAAACAAAATTTTAAGAACACTTTTAATACAAAGTTTCGCATTAGCTATCGTATAGGACACTTTTAAGAAAGTGTCCGATAAAACCTTTCTTTTTTATGATATTTTTTTAGAAAGTGTCGTATAAAACCTATTCTTTTTATGACACGTTTGTTTTGCATAAAAATATCCTAAAAAACTTGTTACAACGTCTAAAAACGTCTTATAAACTTATTACAACGTCTTTAGATATTACATTTTAATTTTTTGTCCTATAAATTAAGTTCTATAAAATGGTCTATTAAGTCATTTTTTTAGGTGCTATTAACTCAATTTTGTTATAGTGATTCTAGTAAATTTGATAGAAATGCTCTAACATGTCAGTACCATAATCTTGTCAGGGTTGGCTTCTGATGAGAAGGAAAGTTACAATGAGAACACACCTCTGCATCAGAACACACTCTAGCCTATGATGAGATGCATCACAATAGACCGTCATATCCTCCACTCCTTCCGGTAACGTCAATATCGGTGCCTCGCATAGCTTATAAGTTTCGAATGCTATCTGCTGCTCCTCGCCCCAAACAAATTTCACACTCTTCCGTGTCAGCTTCGTCAAAGGAACCGCTATCTTGGAGAAATCTTGGATGAACTGGTGGTAATACCCGGCCAATCCGAGAAAACTCCTAATCTCCGTGGGAGTCTTTGGGGTCTCCCACTTCATCACCGTTTCCACCTTTGCTGGATCCACTTTTATCCCTTCCCGATTGACAATGTGCCCCAAGAACTGGACCTCTTGTAACCAGAAGTCACACTTGGAGAACTTTACGTACAGTTGCTCCCTTCTCAGAGTCTCCAAAACCTCCTTCAGATGCTCCACATGCTCCTCCTTAGTCTTGGAGTAAATCAGTATATCGTCGATGAACACGATTACTGATTTATCCAACATCGGCCTACACACCCGATTCATCAGGTCCATAAATGCCATCGGGGCGTTCTTTAGTCCAAACAACATTACCACGAACTCAAAGTGTCCGTATCTGGTCCTGAACGCCGTTTTGTAAACGTCTTCCTCCTTGACTTTCAACTGGTGATACCCTGATCAAGATTTATCTTCGAGAACCAAGCGGCTCCCTGAAGTTGATCGAATAGATCATCGATCCGAGGCAGGGGATATTTGTTCTTCACCGTGAGCTTATTAAGCTCCCTGTAGTCGATACACATCCGCATCGACCCATCCTTCTTTCTCACGAACAAGATTGGGGCTCCCCAAGGTGAGGTACTCGGGCGGATAACCCCTTCTCCAAAAGCTCTTCTAGCTGCTTTGATAACTCCTGCATCTCTGACGGTGCCAAACGATAAGGGGCCCTTGCCAACGGTGCAGCCCCCAGAATCAAATCAATTCGGAACTCCACCTGCCTCTCGGGAGGAACTCCCGATATGTCTTCCGGAAAGACATCCGGAAATTCACAAACTACCGGCACGTCCGGCACTGTCTTCTTCTGTTCTTCCTTTCCGCTGTCTGTCACAAAAGCCAGAAAACCGCTGCCTCCCTGATGTACGTATCTTCGAGCTTTGGCTAACGAACAAACTTTCGGTAACCTCTTCATCCCGCTCCCGATGATAGTCAAAACTCCCCCACTTGGAGACCTGACTTCCACCTAAATTTTTTCTAAAACAGAGTAAAAAAAATCTCTAAAAGAATTTGCATCCAGCTCGAACACCTATTCTATTACAGCAATTCTAACATTGTTCCTATTTTTTAGAGCATTAAAATAGTTATTTCTCTCTCTTAAACATTTATCTTCAATTAATCATATTGGTTGGAGTATTAAAATAATCATTTCTCTCACAATTAAGAGATTTATTTAAATTTAGAGATTTTTACAATCTCTCTCCACTTTTTCCCACTTTTCTCCATTTTAGCATAATGGTAGCATAGCTAAAATCTTTGTTTTACCAACAAATATGCTAAAATCTTTATTTTTTTCTATTTTAGCATAGGCATTGGAGATGCTCTTGGAGGAATCTCTATATTTAGATAAATCTCCAAAAAATTTTATTTTAGAGGTTTAAAAAACAAAAACCCACTGTTTGCTATTCTAGCAATGCTGTTGGAGATGCTCTAATAAGATACACCACCACATCAGTTCCTATGAGAAACTCGATTCATAGAATAACACTGAAATTAAAAGTGATCAAAAGTAAAGACTTTAGATTTCCATCTTAGCTATTTTTCTCCTATCATCCTTGGCCAATGTTGTTAATCCCAATTTATAAATATCCTTAACAAAATAATTAGTTTGAAATTTATGGATTAATCGACATAAAAAATTCAAAATAAATATATATAATAAATTAAATATAAAAAAATAAAAAAATGAGAGGGGCATGATCGAGTGGAGGACGTACGCATCGTCATGGGTGCTCCCGAACCAATCGGGGTTCGCTCATTGATATCAAAGTAGATCGGCGGTCATCAGATTTATTGTCGGCCATATATTTTAACTTAATTAATTAATATCTTTTTTTTTGTGTGCATAATTTGCTTTATTCACTCACTAATTCACATATATATTATAGTTTATGAGATAAATAACTTTTGTTTATTACATAAAATAATTAACTTTTGTTTATTGAAAATGATTTTTTTCAAAGATTTTATGTATCCAAAGATGTAATTTGATGATCTTTAAATAAGTGAAAATTAAGACATGTTTTTTATTTATTTTACAGTATATGGTTAGAATTTCTTTACAAACTTATTGCTAATTTGTTTTTGGGAAATTCATTTTTTCAAGTCATTTTTAAATGGTCTTGATCTTGATCTCATAAACATTTTCTTGCATAAATATGCAAAAATAGTTACCTTGTCTGTTAAAAGAGGGTCCATCATTGCTGAACACAATCCAAATTACATTTGCCATCCATGTTCGTCATATAATGGGTCTGTCAATGAAGGACATAAGTAAAAAAATATATGTAATTTTGGTTTCTTCAAGGGCCATAATTTAATAAATTTATTTGAAAAATCTTATTAAAAGATTACATTTTTTACCTATGTCCCCATTGGCAGACAGGGGTTGAAAATGTAATTTGGGTTGTGTCCGCCAATGGCATCCCCTCTTTTGAAGGACAAAATGGTTATTTTGCACAATTATATAAATAAATGACTAGAAGATTGAGACGCAATTTAAAAATGGTTAAAAAAACGAATTTCCCTTTGCTTTCGTGCCTAGATAACTATTATATTAGGGGTGAACATCGGACGGATTCGGGCGGGTCAGGGCCCGAAAATCAAAAACCCGATCGGGTTTTGGGGGGAATTTGGAGGCCCCGAAATCCGAAATTCGAGGGTTCGGGGATTTCGGCTTTCGGGGTTTTCGGGCTTCATAGTTTTTGGATCGGATATTCGGGTCACCCGATTTTCAAAAGTGGGGCTTTTTACCTATTTTCGGTTTTTGGGTTTGGGGTTTTTACCTATTTCCGAGGTCGGGGATTTTGGGTCTTGGGTTTTTTGCTCACCCCCACATTATATAGTTTTATTTAAAATGGTTCTATTTATATCTGAAATAAGAGAAATAATAAATGGACAGTGATTAAAAAAATAAATAATATTGATATATAAAGATAACATCAAAGCTTTAAAAACTTGTATATGTGTAACTCAATATTTTAATTTGTTACGGTTGACTTTTAAAAAAAATTCAAACCAAATCGGCCTACTTTTTTTTCTGGTTCGACAATCTAGAAAATTTTATATAAAGAGCACATGTATCTATTGTTAAAGATATAGAACTAATCATTCGTATTTAAAAATTATAAAGATAAACTTTTGATCATTTAAAAGTTACCGGTCTAGCCGTTCAATCATTTGTTTTTAAAAGAAAAAATGTATGTGGTATGTGTTTGTTTAGGTTTAGGGTTTTTGATATTTGAATACGAGAAAAACAAAAAAGAAAAGAGAAATATGAAAGGGACATGAATCGAACCCTCGTCTCTTAAAAAATGGTTATTCGGTTATATAGTTTATTTGGCTCTGTTAAGATGACTGATTTGATGCTACAAACTGGGAACTAAATCAAGCAAGTTGATCTCAATCTTATATATTGATCGTTTGATAATGAATATCAAACCAGATCAAACTGTTTTGTTTTAACCACTTTTGTTTCTTTATGTACTTGCATATCCTCTGTGGATTGGGTGGTGTCTCCATGTTGAGTGTTCATGCTTGTTTGAAGGAAGAAGAAGATGGATTTGGGTGGTGTACTACCACCACCAAACTTTGTATGGTCAATTCGTCATCCGTAACATAACCGTATATGTAAATCAGTAATTCTTTTACAGAGAAGAAATAGAAGTTAACCCTTGGTTGTCTTAAAATATGAAAATCTAGTGGCTTAGTTCATCATTGTGATTGTAAAGTCATACATGTACTTACTCTATATCATGATTGTATACCTGTACGGGTTGGAAATGTATGCAACTATATGATGCATTCTTAAATGCTATTAGCTCTTGTATCTGAACAAATTTAGATAGTTTATATTGTTTAATATAATTTCAATGTTTACCATTCAATTAAAAGATATGCAATTTTCACACATCTTGTTTGTTCTTTTCTCTATCTTTCATGGCAAAAGCGTCAAGCACACAGCATGCAAAAGTTTCGTCGAAAAAACATGTAAATAAGTCTCGACGTCATCGTCCTCAAAAAGAAAAATCATTAAAGAGGAGAACCATTATATCTGCTAACTAAGCACCACGGGTTCAGAAAAGTTTGATCTTCTGTATTCTAGTTTATTTTGGTCAATTATATTCTACAACATACTACTATGACTACTTGAAAAATACAACTTCTTTTATGAAATTTTACATTGAAGAAAGAATATTCAGCAGAATATATCGAATATGTTTTTGATCACTTTCTTATTTAACAATACTTGTCCAAACAATCAACAACTAGCAAAAGTGATTATTACAAGTAGTAAATCACATCCAAATATTGTTGTATCTAACATAATGTTTATGTATTTTTTTTTTATTTATTGTTTCATATAAAATGATTATTTATTACAAGATTCACTCACAATTATTATGAATAATAAATTGCCAATTTAGCCCCTACACAATCACCTTTATGATTAGGAAGTCCCCAAGAAATTGCTTAAATCATTCTGGGCCTTCCTTTAAAAGGTTTGATGTTTCAAAAGGCCAATCATTGCCTAAGACTTACCTTTTTGTAAAACTTGTACAAAAAGCAGGGCATGACAACAGTTTTTTTTAAACTTTCGGTACCAAAATGTATTATTTTATTCTTAAAATAGTTGCAAGTAAAGAAAGAAAGAAATAGACGATAAAAATAAGAATAATTCTTTAAACGAAATTACACGATTGAGTTCAAAACGACTCAGTGATGAATTCGTTGATCACAATAAAGTTTTTATGTTCTTTTATGATTTGCATAATGTGATAAAAAGGCTTGTTATTTACATGCTTTTCATACTGTGAGGTTTCTTGATCTTTTGTTTGTTAAAGTTACTTTTTCATCATTTTATGGGGAAAAACCACTTATTCGATCAATGGTTTTCCCATTCAAGATGTTTTTTTTTATTAAGTGTCACTTATCACTTTTTCACCACTTATTGTAAAAGTGATGGTAAAACCATTTTTTGTTCACTTTTTCATTTTTTTCATTAAGCTTTGGACTTGTTTGGATTGTTCATTTAGCTTGTTTGGATTGTTCATTAAGCTCATTAAGCTTGTTTGTATTGTTCATTAAGCTCATTAAGCTTGTTTGGATTGTTCAATAAGCTCATTAAGCTTGTTTTGATTGTTCTATAAAGCTCATTAAGCTGTTGGATTGTTAAAGTTTACGATTGTACTTGATTGAGTTGATGTATTTCAGTTGATTATAGTTCTTATGAATAATCGGATTCAGATTCAGATTCAGCCTTCAGCACCACCACTTAACAATCAGAAGTAGAAACAGATTCAGTCTTCAACACCACTTAAAAAACAAACAGCACTTAAACAAGACTGCTCATAAGAGGAGAGTCGGTATTCTTTTGGTAATTCATATGTACAAGTGATAAATCTAGACATAAATATCTTTAAAACAAATGCATGAGAAAGTGGCATAAAGAATTTGGTTATCAAGGCATGAATCTTGGCAAAAGGCATATATAATTCTTAGTGATCTTACTTTTGATGGGGTGTTTTTTTTTGTTTTAGTTCGACTCTAGTGTATTGGTGACAGGTAGATTCTAGGTATACAAATCAATTTCCAAGCCTTGGGTTTGTAAGGTTATTTCTAGCATCATGCCTTAACTTATGTAAGAAAATTGAAAAAAGTGTGTGTGTGTGTAACGTATGTATATCATGATTTTAACCATTGTATTTTCAGAGGAAAAACAAATACTTCGATTTACACTTGAATATGTTTGCTCTTCATCATGTTTCCAATCCTCGGTATGACTTACACAACATATGTTACGAGTGCTAAAAACCAATAAGATGATCTTAGCAAACATTTAAATATACTAAATACCTTATTTTTATTTGAAGTTTATGAGAACTAAAAATTTGAATTTTCTTGATATATACGAGATGTATTTTAAAACAACCCCTTCAACTTTATAAAAATATGATCTTCTAACCTATCATTTTACGAAAGTAGTAATTTCTACCCAAACTTTGGTATAATGGACGCGTATTGCAATAATGGCCAATTAGGTTAATGCAGGATATCATTTCTTTATCATGTTTTTCCAGGTACTCGTAGGTTTTTGTGATATCTTATGTGCACCTACTGATCCCCGATTGACCACAAATGGCTTGGAGTCATCATGGGTAAACCTCCATGGCCAAAAGGGTTTTGGCAGCAGCTAACTTTAAACTTGGGGTATTATGGGATTTCCACTAAATCCTCTAAGGCTTAACTAGTGTGCCACAACCTAAGTGGTTCATGTTTGATATTATAATTAACTACAATCATTGTTAAATTGGAATTTCAACATTTTGCAACTTCTGACCGTGAAGATGTTTGCACAGTATAACCAGTCAATGCTTTAGATATGAATTCAATGGTATCTGTCAAAAAAGTCATACTCGAAGCATTAATTAGTTGTACAGTACAACAAGTTAATGCTTCGATATGCCGGCTATGTGCAATTTGTAGATGAGAACCAAGAGTACAAGCATGGGAGGGATGCAAGTTATGTAATGGAAAGTGAGGCTTGATTCCCCTTTTTGTGAAGAGAGTGGTATCAAAAAAGAGCTTCACTTTTCTACACTAATTACCTCTCTTTATATCATAGCCATTATTATTGTTAACTATTTAAACAAAAATAACTATTAGAGATATTTATAATATCTAAATATAATATTATTTGAATTGAAACCAATATAAATGTGTCATTATTATTGTTAATTACTTTAAACAAAAATAACTATTAGAGATATTTATAATATCTTAATATAATATTATTCTAATTGATATTTTGATCACGTAATTTGTTTATTTTTATAATAACAAAATTAAGTTTATAGAACGCATAAACAATAACATTTTAATAGAGTATTTTATACGACCCTAGTTTATAGGACCAAACTAAAAAGTTTCCAATCTAAAAATGTTGTAACAAATTTATAGGATGCTTTTTAAGTGTCGTAATAGCTAATTTATAGGACGCTTTTGAAAAGGGTCTTATAAACGCATATTTTTAGAGGACCCTTGCGGTTATAGGATACTTTTTTAAATAGTGTCCTATAAAATAGTCAACGACGATTTAATTAAAAACGTTTAAAAAACTTTTTACGACACCTAAAAGTGTCCTATAAATCTTTTGTAACACTTTTTGATAGAGCGTTATCAAAGCATTAGTAGCCTAGTAGTCGGTAACATCATTGGGAAGGACAGTGGATGACATCCCTGTCTACCCGGGTTTGATTCATGGGATGGGCATGTGGCGATACCCTGACCAATGAGTTGGCTTTCGGGTCGGTCCATGATCGCCGAGGATTAGTCGGGTGCCCATATGGATCTCGGATACCTCGTCGACTTCGTGTCGGGACGTGTGCGTGAGTTATCTGCCGTTCCCAAAAAGAAAGGATAGAACGTTCTTTTGTTTGGTCTTATAAACTAGAGAGTCTTATAAAACACTCTATTATGACGTTTTTTTTTAATTTTATTTTAGGCGTCCTATAAACACATTTTGTTATAGTGTTTCCGTATGGAAAAAAACTAAAAAAGCAAACAGTAGCATTCCGTCCATCTTCTTTTCTTTGTGTATCGACTTTTTGTGACCTTTTTCCGTCACTTTTTCCTGCCCTTTCGATTTCCGAATTGCTCTTTGCCTTCACACCTTTTCTTTACGAAAGCTTTCGAATTGCAAATGTATGGTCGTTGCTAGCTAGTTTTCTCTACTTGTTTCCCATAAAATGGGACTCGAACTTTATATATAACTATCTCATAGTCCAACATTTTATTTTCTAATGATGGATTATGTTTCTTTTTATTAAAAAGAATTAGTAAAAAAATAGCTGTATATATATATGTTTGTTAATTAATATGTTTATTGGTGATTGTAGCTATTAAAAAACATTGAGTTATGGATTAAAAAGCATAATATTATGAAGTTAAATCTTTAGGGTTTCACCACTAAAAAACTGTGTTTACCGACTGCCATTTCCGAGTGCAAAAGCAGTCGGTATTTGCCGATGGCTTTCCGATGATTTACTGATCGTTCCTTTTTAATTAATCGTGGGAAAATAGTTGGAAAATTTAACCGTCGGTAAAAGGAATAGTCGGAGAGCCGTCGGTAAAAGTCGTCGAAAAACCGTCGCCTGCTTTTACCGACCAGCTTTATATCGACGCTGGTTCTTGTTTGAAAACCGTTTGTAGAGTCTATTTCCGACGGTTTACTGACTGTTTCTAGCGCCAGTAATACCCTTGCTTTAGTAGTGTTTTATTTTAGTTACTTAATTCAACCCTGGTTTCACAAAGGTGCAAGCAAATTATTTTTCAACCATATAAATCATTTTAACTGATTCTTTACTATAATATATTACAGTGTGCCAAGAGACGAATAGGTATTGTAGAATTTATTTCTTATACTATAAGCATAGTTATACTTATATTTAATGATAGAATAAATATTTCTCTAACAATTAATATTGAAAAAAAAAATTGATGTCTTATTTCTTTTTTGAACGGTAAGAGAGGGAACTCAAGAGCTCAGTGGCGAAGCTAGAAGACAGAACAATGTGGTTCCCTAATTAAGTTTAGCCGAAAAAAATAAAAGTGTGAACTATACTTTTGTCGTATCGGATCATTAAAAATTAAAAATCAAATATTAAAGTCGTGGTTTTATTGTTTGGTGTGACTTCTTTTGTTTGGTATTTAGGCTAGACTTAAAACTGTTGGGATGTAAACAAAAAAAATTTAAAATAAAATAATAACCTACGCAAAGATAATCGAACCTGTGACCACCTATACACAACACAGAGTGTTTTCCAACACACCACCACTGCGTTTGTTTTCCTTAAGCTGCGAAATAAATTTTTAAGGTAGTTCTTCTAAACTTTTTAAGGTATGTCCAAAAAAAATCTGTACAACTTCTAATAGAAATGAAAAAATTAGGTAGATCCTGAAATCTACCTACACTAAAGGTAAATTCGTCCTGCAAGAATTTAAAATCTATCAACTCTTCTGCTTTCTAAACTAGTTTTTAGAACCATGAAAAATGTTAGGCTGTGAGTAGCGCGAGTTCGGGCTGGCGGGCTTTGAAGCCGCCGGCTTCATTTGAAGCAACGGGTTGGGGTACGCAGCCATGGTAGCCGGCGGGCTTATGCGGGAGAGGGTTGGGCAACCCGTGGTCTTTTGTGTGTATGTTGTGTGTGAGAGGGTTGGGAGAATTGGGGTACGGGTTGTAGAGGGTTGTAGAGGGTTGCAGAGGGTTATGAGAGGGTTAAGAGAGGGTTGAAGAAAATCTGATGTGTCAGCTGATGTGGCATGTTAGGTTGGGATACTGATAGCGTTATAGAAACAAGTTTAATTTATATAAAGTTGGTTAGGAATTAAAATATGAAAACTACCTTTGAGATTTATTGTTCGTTAGATTCAAGGATTACTTTATAGTTATCATTTTGTTAGAAAACAAATTTCGATTTATTGAAATTATGTTATATATTATGATTATTAATGTTACATAACTACGATCTATTAAAAAAATGAGCCTCTTTGACAGAAATTTTCGATGAATTTCTGGTGGAACTAAAAAAAGTCAACAAAAATCAACATAGGCATCAATCCTTTGGAAATCGTCACAAATCCGTCACCAAAATTTAAAAATAAAAGTAAATTATATTTATTCGAAAATGTTTGTGATGGATTTGTGAGGAAAGTTGTGTCCGTCACAAATATCTGTTGACTTATAATTAAGATACCTAATTAATGTAACTTTAGCATTAAGTTAACTTATAATATTTGTGACTGGAATTTTTTTAATATGTTTTTAAAAAATACTTAAGATCTCTTTTATAAAAGAATTATTGAGATGTTTGTAACAAATATTATTGATCATTTTTATATGTTTAATGATTTGATTTTTCTTTTATGATTGTTGTTGCAGATCATTTTTATAGAAAACATTTAGCTAAATCATTTTTATAGAGAACATTTAGCTAATGTATAAGTATGATGGATATTTAAGCATTGGACATCTATGTTATTTTTTAATAAATCTAATTTAAAGAAATGATTATCTATTACAAAAATATGTACTTGTAGAGAAATATCAATTATGTATATTCAAAAAATTAAGTATGTGTATGTTTTGATTATTCTTTTTGAACCAATTTTTAGCAATTGTTTAATAACTAGAATACATTTTGTAATTTTAATATAAAGGGTAAAACAACTTTCCAAATATTAAGAAAAAATTATAAAATAATTTTCGACGGATTAAATCTGTCTGAAATAATTTATACAAAATTAATAAAGTTAGATTATTAAAGGAAAAAGAAAAAAAATTCCAACGGACTAAGTCAGTCAGAAATCTCATTTTTAAAAGGTATTTTAATAAACAAATTAAAAAAATATTAATTAATCCGTCGAAAAACTAATTAATTTGATTAATTACAGTTGTTGTTTTAAGGAAAATGGAAAAGAGTCCCAACAGATATATCTATCGGAAATTTGAAAATTTGTCGGAAATTTCATTTTCCAACGCGGTTTTTTGTTGGTGGTATCCGTGGAAATATCATATTCCGAAGGATTTGTCCGTCAAAGATACTCTTTTTTTAGTAGTGTATAGTACCGTAAAAAAATACATAAATAGTTGTAGCAATTAACATTAGAACTACCGATAATTCGTACATATGAAAAGATAAAACATATTGGTTAATGCGTCAAATAGTAGATTTGAAGTATGGGGAAATAAGTCGAGCTAGGTTGATCTATTAACATCTTTTATTTAGTAATATCTTCGTTGATACATTGATTTATAAGGTTAGAAGCACATCGGCGGATTTTAAGCCACTTAATGGTTGTTGTTTTCCATCAATGTATATAGGATAACAAAAATAAAGTTGTCTATGTATACTAGTCGATGTTTCTATATAGGTTGAGAAGATTTTTCATAAATGAACATAGCATGTTATTTAATTGGGAAGAACAATTTTAGAAAAAAGTTGTCTTTCTACATAAAACTGCCACTAAAGTCTTCTTTTTTTAATAGCAAAACTTTTTAAGAAAAACTAATAAGAAAGTGGAAGAAACAAATTACATGTAAGCTATAGCTAGAAGGGGATTTTGTAAGTAATCTACCCAATCAATAGTAAACGTATTATTCCTATTTGTATCCCAAAAGAATGAAAGAGTCACATTGTTATCCCACAATGCCCCTTTCTTAGGCTTAGAAAGCCTAAAAAGAGTCTCGTTCCAAAAAGACCAAATAGCCCATAAAGCCGTTTGAACGACTGCCTCAAGATAAGCCGATCCATTTTCTTCAAACGCAAGGATAAAAAGCAACCGATCTCATCCGAATTGGAATTAAACCTCTGAATATCCAAACACCACCACCAACCTATCTGCCACTAAAAGCTTATTGAATAAGACATTTTCTATATGATTAAACTACTAACAAACAGTCATATATAGTTGACGAATAGGTTGTAGGTGTCCTTAAGCTCATTAAAATGCAACAAACAGATCTCTCTCTGTTAAGTAGTATAAGTGTGACAAAATCTATATTTTTCTTCAAGCTTCATGCAAATGTATAGAAGTAACTTTGGTCACACACATTTGTTAACTTATTAAGTTAAAAAAAATATCACATACATATATTACAAAAACAACCTATATTAAAACAGAATTTATTTTGATTATGTTTTTTTATTTTGAAAAAGTTAATCTAAAGATTTCTGTTTTGATTTCTATAACAAGAGATCCAAAAACCCAATTTTTAGTAATTTTCTAAGAGGGATTTTTATTTATGAAGTTATGATGCATTCTCTCTTATGTTTAGAGAGTTATACTAAAATTATAATATAGAATATTTATTTTTTCAATAGCATTAAAGATGTAAAAAGTAAAATTTACATCGTATAAAAGATATAATACGTTTTCTTAATTTAATCAAAGATAGTACATTCTCATAACATAGTCACTGAAACTGTTCTCAAAATTGAGATTTTGGAAGTATATATGTTTTCCAAAATAAAAACCAGAATAAATACGTTCCATTTTAATTCAATATACCCCTACGTATATAATTCTCTATCACACTTATAAGCGTATAAAAACTCTCTATCACACTTATAATCAACGTATAGAAACTTTTACCTTTATTAGAAATAAAGTATTTATCTACACTTTAAGCGTGAGGTTTAAAATTAATTCCAACAGAAAACTTATTAAATACGAAACGTGTACGTTATAATTCTACACACTTTTACATGTATAATTATGCCTCAAAATGTGTAAAATCAAATAATGTGTTGTAATGTAAGCATAAAGCGACAAACGAGTTGTAATCAAATGATTATCAGTACGATATTTAACCCCATTAAGCGAGGATTAAATTAAAAAAAGGTTGTTTATCACAATAATCCAATACCAAATCTTTATGTGTAGGCCCCCCGTTGATGCAAATAGTGATAACAGATATTCCCGTAAACTTTATTCGAAGAGGGAGGTTGCATCCACACCCCATGTTGCAAGATTGATAAAAAGCTAGCTCAAATGCAAAGGCAATAAATCACCAAAAATAAAGCAGTTTGTTTTTGCAACACCTTATCATTTTCATTTTCGCTTTTCATTCCGATAAATCATGCTACGAAATCGACCCTGATAGTGTGTCGTGGCACAAAAACCGCCACTTGTGGAGTGTTCTTTTACGTCATGAATGGTTGTCGTCAAATTTCTTGTGATTGCCTGCCCTAGAAAACCAATGATATTATCTACTGATAAGAACAGGAAAAAAGATTACTATTTACTCAAAAGTTTATCACACTTGTCGAAATACATGAATTGTCTGTAGGTTAATGTATAATTAACGCGATCAAGATAAAAGAATACATGTTAACTGTTAGCTGATAAACCCATTGTTAACCGACAAACTTATTAAAAACCCACAAAACACATAAAACCTTTGATTAAGTTACATAATTAGGTATTGTTTAATGACTTATAAAGATTAGTAAATACAAACATACTTATGTATTTGAATGTGAATTTACCAAAATACCCTTGGTAATGCATGATATGGTGATTCATATCACGTAGCACACGTCTCAAAGCTAGATAAGCTTAGCAAAGCACATCTTGATTTTTATGTTTAATCACCGCACTCAAGAATTCGCATGGGACCCATTGGATATTATTATTGGGGCTGACATGGCAAGGGCTTATTGGTCCAATCACACCCCTTCTGGATTGGGTTTATAGATACATGTATATATATTTATGCCTAAGGATAGTAAGAAATAAAGCATAAAATAGAGGGATAGAATTGGGAAAGAAATGAGTTGTAATCCTTAAACCCAATTGGATGGGTGGGTGACACGTAGGAAAGTGGCAAGTGTGGGTCCCATGGGTTGAGCTAGAGGGACACATACCCTAAAAATGGGAAGTATTGAGCAAGTGTTAGTATGGATCAAGTGGAAGATAGTCCTAGGAAACCATCTAATTTTGGGACTCAAAATGACCCTTTTTGTTAGGCAATGGATTTCAAAGATACCAACCATGTATTATCCCATCAACATCTCATATTGGGATCTAGTTGGGAAACAGTACGAAACATCTGGCAGATGTGAAGGAAAATACAGAGTAATAACTAAACCAGCTAAAGAAACAAGAGGAAACGGTTCAGCAGATCTGAGGTTGTCTCAGATATAAAAAGTAATACGATGGAGGTTATCATGGTATATGTTAAGTTTTCGAATAACAGTACTTCTTCCTGGAATACCCTTGTCCTTTTAAGTACAAAGTATAAAAGAAATTTCGGTGTAACGTATTTCTTGATACCGTTTTCATAGCTCCTCGAGATTTATAGATTTTGAAGTTGTCCAATTGATCACCCATGATTTTTCATGCTTTCTTTTATCACGATGGTTCTTAATTATACAAGGTCATTGATCTCTTGATTACTTTTAAGAGCACTCTGCATCTTAGTTAATAAATAACAATTTCTCTAGGGCGTTTCCTCCTCTCTAGTCATATTTTCTCTTAAATTTACCCTAACTTTTGAACACTTAACACACACATTAAACACATTTAAAATTACTATAAAAAGGCACCCATAGTGTTAGTGTCTCTTGTGTGGATACTTTTCCTATTAAAATTGCTTTTATGAAGATGACATTGAAAACCTCATTAATGGTATCATATTTACCTTCTCATGAAACATATTCACTTAACTCTAGCGAAAATATGTTAACTTATTAATTACAATATTTTCAAGAAAAAACGTGTTTGAGAAAAAGGTGGATCTTCCTTGAAAAAGGGAAAGTACCCATTCTTTAATTTACTGAACATAGATGGTAGTCAATAGTCAACTAGTCATTCATCATAGAAAAATAACTGACAATGTTAAGAGAAACTAAGTGTTTGCATCCCCATGTTTTCTGTAGTTTATATTGATATTTTGTGTTGTTATCCGCTATCGCAGAAACTGCGAACAAGGTATCATGGTGTGTAATATGGCATGCATGCGAGTGTACAAACTCTTTGATCTACTCCTTTATTTTCTACTTTGATTTGTATCAGAAAAGCTCACATGTATATTTTTTGTAAGCGTTGAAGTTTCGGTGGCCCCACTAAGCATAAATACTTTATATGTATAGAGCATGGTTATATAGTAAACATTTAAAAGCTAAGCATATTTTTCAAAAGATGGTAATGGTGAGAATATTTTTTATATTTTGGGAAATTTGCACATATAGAAGTATAAATTTCTCTTGTGGAATCAACATATACAACATCCATTATCATGTTTATATACATGTGTGTATAATTATGAAAAAAAGATAATGTATATGGACTTATTTACCCTTCTTTCAATTTCATGAGTGGGAAGTTAATGTTGAAAAGGAAATAGTTCTTTTAGAAGGATTCCATAAATCACATTTGAGAAGTTGAAGTTTTAACTCTCCCCTGGTAAAGAATTATACTAGAAAGTTCTAATATGGTGGTAACTACAATACAGTCATATTTGTAGTATATTTCTAACCTTCATGTGTCATATATAAATAGATTGTTTTATAACACTATAATTCATTAAACCATGTATATATGTAAAAATGATTTAACGTTACAATAAGTTTTTAGGATATTTTGGGGAGTCGTGAATTTTTAGAACACTCTTAAAATAAAGCAACACATTAGTTTCTTTACAGAACATTTCTTCAAATAAATATCATATAAAAATTTAATAGGTTAAGAGTCTCAAAAACATCTGTTAAAGCGGCAAAAATCACACTATTAATTTACTGCAATGCTTTCACATAAGACGTAATACTAGTCCTAAACTTAAAATTCATATAAGGGGGTGTTTGGGAATTCTTATTTAAAAACAACTTATATTTATCTGCTTATTTGCTTATTATTGATTGAAAAGGTTAAATGGCTTTGACTTCTTAAAAAACTCCTTATTTGCTAGTTGGCTCCATTATAAGCCCTTTATGATCCAAACATCCAAAACTCTTTATTTGCTGGTTGGCTTCATCATAAGCAAATAAGAAGTTTTAATTCAGGAGTGGCCCTAGGCATAGGCTAAAGGGGCGGCGGCGCAGGGCATCATCTAGCCCAAGGGCATCACTCTTACAAGCCTAAGTATTTATTAGTAGGTTCAATTTTGGGCCTAATTTTGCTACGGTTGTGACTTGTTAGCACTTCATATATGGAAATCAATCTCGGCCTGCTACAATTTACACCGCATATGATTATAGAAATACGAAACTGAACCATTGGAAGAAAATCAGCCACCAATTTCTACCAATTGCTCGTCAATTGACATGCTTTCTATTCAATCTTCCTGTTTTCGAAGACACGAAGAAATTGCTTAATTAATAACGACCCAACATGGGGATGAGTCGCCTAACTTGAATAGTTTCCGAACCCCTTTAAATTGTTGTTTGGTTTTTCGTTTACATACTAAAGAGACATTTTTTTGCCTTTCGCCATGGGCATCCGAAAATCTCAGGACCGGCCCTGGACTTTTAATAAGCAATCCCAAACACCCCCTAAATGAACCTACTAAGATTTAAGACATTTAGAGAATTTTGGCATCCTATAAACCTGGATTTATTATAACATATAAAGATTATCAGTATTATGTAAGGATGATTAATGGGTAAAATGGTCATTTGCATTAAACTAATTGCATGTGTTGATATAATGGGTACCCACCTTCCACCATCTTCTATCCTCCCCTATATAAAGCATTCACTCAACCATTTGTTATGCACCATTCATCAGAACCAACAAACAAGAGAAGAAGCAGCAACAGCAGCAGCAGTTCTCTCCAACTGGTTCTTTGAGTGTGTGTGTGTGTGTGTGTGAGAGAGAGAGAGATTATATTCTTCTTCATTAATTTCAACAACAATTTGCAAATATGGTGCCTAGTCACTACCCTCACCTCACTCTTGCATTTGGCCNTATATATATATATATATATACATATATAATATGTTGTTCCAGAAGAATATATAATATGTAAGAAGACGAGAAGTGTGATATCATATATGATATGAAACTTCACTGTCTTGTCGAAAATGTTTAACTTCTCGTGTGATCCTTCCTATATATATATATATATGTGTGTGTGTGTGTGTAGACCACAAATCAAATAAAAACCTGCTAAAGGTAAAAATAGTGAAAACCAGTTTCATGTATTGTTTTGTGGTTTTCACATATTGTTTGATACTTATGAAAACCAAATCAACAAATTAAAAACCATCTAACGGGTTTGATTTTAAGCTATTATTCATATTATTTCATATGTTGTTATGTGTCTTGTCATAAAGTATAAGTGTGTTTCATGTATAAACGTATTTTTTTGTTCTTTTACATAAAAAACATTATTTGATATTTCATCTATGAAACAACGCAAACAATCTGGTTTTCACGGTTTCTATATAGACTTAAGATCATATTAGTGTCAGGTGTTTCCCGGTTATCCTTTTTCCTGTTTTTTAATATATTGCCTGGAGTTTTCTCTGCTCAAAATAAATAAATAAATAACACTAAACCTTCACAACAAAATACTACGAAGGTTATCTTCATAGTGTTTAATTTTACTGTAAAGTTTCAGTGTTATTTTGAAAAGAAAAGAAAAAGGTATATGCCACCCTCTAGGGTGCCTCCACTGTGTACCGGTCCCACGATCATCATGGGAGAGGTAAATCATCGCATGCATCCCATTGGCAAAGTTGTGGTGCCTATGGCTTGAACCCTGTACCTCCCGCAAATGGATTACACCCACACCTTCAATATTATTTATATATATATATATATAATAATATATAATACTCTCTACATGCAAGACAATTACGTAGGAGCCATGCACGTAATAAACCTTAATCTGAGCTAACAATATCTACTGGTTTATTATTCTTTTTTCAGGCAATGTTGTCTCTTTCATGGTGTTTCTTTCACCATTGTAAGTTCTTTCTTTCCTCTTTT
>LUCG01003444.1:0-22522 GCA_001633085.1 Carthamus tinctorius | reverse complement strand
TCCTTAGTGATGAAACCCTGACCCTCAGCTTGGACACTCGCCGAACTCTCAACCCGTGCCTCAAACCCCCCTCAGGTGCCACCACACTCTTTGCCCTTCGAGCGATCGGAGTTTTCGATCGAGCTTCCGGCTCATGGGTCGCCGCTCGCTGTGGAATTCTCCCTCCCCCCTTCCACGACCCCTTCCCGCTCCTCTCCCCCTATCAGCTGGTTGTCTAGGTGCCGCAGTCCTCTTAGGAGCAGCCCTCCTCCGGGGTGCCACCTCTTTCTCAACCAGACCAGTTTCCTGTCTCACGGGAGTCTCATCAACTGGAGCCTCCTCAGCTGCTGGTATCGATCTACTTCGTAAAACGCATCCCGCCATCTTACTTAACTGGTACAAACAAAACAGACTTAGGTTAGACACCCTAAACCACTGACGCAATAAGTATTCACATGCACAAAGGAGTTCGTAGCTACACTGGCCAGGCGTAACTACTACCTCGCTAGATACATGTTAGTTCTTATTCCCCTACTAGCAACACTCTCCCAGTCTCAACCTATGGCCTCTTAGATTTTCAGTTGCGCCCCTCGATCCTATAGTTTAAGACTAGGCCTATCCGGTCACCTAATTCACTTAAACTATGGCTCTGATACCAATTGTAACAACCCAAGCTTACGGTAATAAAGCTAACATCAATACGTAAAACTTCCAAAATTCGGACTACAAAATTTTGGGTTAAACTCAAAACATCATCAAAATAAAACAATATACTGGCAACTGAGAGTACTAAACTATTAGAAGCTATAAACATCACCAATTTCCTTCCAGCAAAAGTCTCACAATTCGTAAAATCATGCATTTAAAGTAAAAACAATTAAACACATGCTTCATGCTCACGCTCTCTACACATGTACTGGCCCTCACCGCGTTATATCCCACGTACACCTATGGCAACGCAAGGGATCACACCTGCCCGATTTTGGGGTCACACCTCCCCGATTTGGCCAGTACATGCCCCACCCCAAGCAACTTACATACCATGCAATGCAGATGATCATGCAAGTTGAAATCTACCTTTTCAGTGAAAGTGAATGTATAATTTAAAACCATAGCGAAAACAGTTCTCATCTCAAAGTATCAGTCAAAATGAGGAAAACTCACCTGGTCGCTACTAAAACCTCTGAATCACGTTAACTGCATACCTACAAGGTAAGAGGTACAGAAGTTCTTACTAGAATTCTAATTCCGAAATAACATACTTAAACCCCTCGACCTATTCTTTAAAGAGAACTTAATTGAGTCGAACAACACACTAGTCTGAGTCGGACAACACACTAGTCTGAGTCGGACAACACACTAGTCCGAGTCGGACAACACACTAGTCCGAGTCGGACAACACACTAGTCCGAGTCGGACAACACCCTAGTCCGAGTCGGACAACTGCTAAAGTCCGATTCGGACAATCCTACAAGGTCCGGGTCGGACAACTCAAAGTCCGAGTCGGGAAAGACTGGACTTCGAGTCGGACAACAGGGAGGACCCCAGGACTTCGCGATTTCAGATCTAAAACAGGTATAAATCCTAGCTAAATCACCCAAAACAAATTGAATTAATCACTACTTGCTAGGATAAGAATCTTACCGGGATTTGAAGCTTGAAACGATGATTTTCTTCTTCTTCTTCTTCCAAATCCTTCTCTTCTCTCCTCTGGTAACGGTTGATCTCACACACACACACCTTTAGATTTTCTTTACCCTAAATGGAAAAGATGACGTCTCATCTCCTTTATATGACATGGGCCCCAGGCCCCCCATTCTTTCTTTATTTTGACTTTTGGGCCAAGCCCAATTTATTTCTTTTTCCTTCTTTTTCTTAGCAAATAGCCCAATCAAATTTGGGTTATTACATCAGGGACCAAATCCAAAACAAATCGCATATAATAGGGACCAGATCCAAAAGAAAATGCATACCACAGGGACCAAATCCGTAACTAATGAAGTCTATACATGTATGCTTTTTTTAATTTAAATATTAAATATTATAATTGATTAATAAAAAATAAAATATAAATGATGGAAGCTAAATTCAGTCTTCGCCATAACATAAGAAAGTCGTGGAGTGCATAAGCCGCTTTCTTGTGGTAGTCATTGCGAATGAGCAAGTAGGGGTGGCAACTAAAGAGGTGGCGAGACATTCATCTTAGGCGGTAAGCGAAGGAACTGTGGATTAATATGAGTAGAGCATATTTAATAAAAACAACTGGTTGGTGTAAAATAAAACTAATTTTTTTTCACGAGTAATATTAAACTTTACAAGTGATAATTTAAAATAAGTAAAAGTTAATAGTTTTATTTATTGATTGATTTACTTAAGATTTTTATTACTATATAAAAATAAGTAAAACTACTAAATTTTATTTATTAGTGTCAGTAAAACATATTTAAAATAAGTAAGACTATTAATTTTTACTATATTCTTTTTATTGAGAACATCATTAAACTTTTTCATTTTCAATGATTAAGTCAATGAACATTTATATAAGTAAAAAAAATCTATAAGTTCAAGTTTTATTTTATTGAAAAAAATTGTGTAGTGACTTAATCATTCAAAATGTAAAAACCTAATGGTTTTTCATTCAAAAAAAATATTCATTGACTTGATCATTCAAAATATAAATGTTTAATGATTTTTTCATTTAAAAATATAATTTAAGAACTTAATCATTAAAAAAAATAAGGGTATTTTTGAACTTTTTTCTTTCTTAAAAGGATAAGTTACTTCAAAACCCTAATGTTGATACTTTAAATATGACATCTTAAACGTTTAGCTACCTAAAGCATGAAAATGCTACGTAATTTGACATGACTCCTATTTATGTAACAAGTTTTGTTTTAAATTTTTTAAGATATCATATCTATGATATCAAAATAAAGATTTTAAAAATACATTTTCTTTGGAAGGGGTATATAAATTGGGTTTGGAAATTAGGTACCTTTGTGGACAAAATCCTCCATCCATGAAAGAACATGAACTTTGTGATATGTTTTTGTCATGCAAGTTTGTTCAATTTTCATGGCCGAACTCGGAGAATCTTGACCATGTTTTGATGCATAAATTTTCATATCTAATTTATTGGTTTCAATTTTTCTTGGTCGTTATTATGCTCTAATTTTTTTTATTGGTCCCTAATTTCCTATTCATCATAATCACTAAAAAGTCACTAATCGATCTGAATTTTAGGGAATCAAAGATTAATCGATTAGAATGAAAAGAAAAAAAATGACATCGACCAACCTTAGTCTGAGCAAAGGAAAAATATCGACCGATTTGAGAGAAAATTAGAGTTGTTCATACGGTATAGTCCGTTAGACCCGATCCGTTCGGCCCATTAAAAAAATCGGGTTTGGACAATCATTGTTGAAATAATGGGCAGGCTTGGTGTGGATAGGTAACATTAATGGACGGACTTGGACAATGAAAAAAAGAATTCGGGCAAGCCTGTCCGGCCTGTTATATTTTTATAGTTAATTTAATTTCGTATATAACTAATAATTCCATGCCTTTTTTAACAAAAGATTAAGAAGTAGCTTTAGGTTTAATAATTTAATGTTTTTTATAAATCATTAGAATAATATGTCCAAAATTCATATATTATAAAACTTTTTTTATATGCTATGTACAGTGATATCATTTACATCGTATTTTTATGCTCGAAAACACTTACATAATTTAAATGATTTATGTAACTTATGATTTTATATTAGTTTTATTTTTCAAATGAAAAAAAAAATAAGCTCGCTAATCCATGGGCAAGCCCGACCCGTTTACAAGGTGGGTACGAACAAGTCCATAAGTCCGCAAAAATGGGCTTGGATTTTCTGTATTAGGCCCGTTGGACAAAATAATTGCATTAGGCCTGACTCGAACCCGACCCAAACCCGTAAATGATCATCTCTAGAAAAAAACCGTTAAACTAGGAATTTAACTATAAAAGCAAATAGTATATCACTACAAATATAATTTTTTTTTTCGAAAAGGCAATTTATTAATAAAGCACACATACTACAAGAATCAACCAAAGAAACCCCACCACCAAAACACAAAACAGTACCAGTAGGTAGGAGGTCTGTGAAAAGCTATAACCCAGTTACACTACAAACGAAACAGGAAAGAGACAAAATAAGCTGAGTATTTTGGAGTGCGGATCATTCGCACAGCAGTAGTCCAGATTTGCAAGATTTAAACCGAGATCGCTACCCCGAATGAACCCATCGACCCTCATCAACCATACACGAATAGAGGACGACGAACCTGATGCGTTTCAGCAGTAATCACTCCACTGATCGAAAAAATGCAGCCTCAACCATCTACTAATTTGTTGTCGATCTGAGCCCCGAATTCCTATCACCCGAGCCGATAGCCAATTAAACCAATCGCAGCTTTGTTCTTTGGTCCGCTTAATCATCCACTTGTAAGCTACTCTTTGCCACTCGAAAAAAGCGTCATTAAGTCTCTTCCTATGTCCGTTGAAAACCAACTTATTCCTTTGGTTCCAAAGGAGATAGAGAAGTATCCACTTCATCCCAACCCACCATGATTTTCCTTTTGCTACCTTCAGAAGTTGCTCGTCCTCTTGAAGTAATTGATCAACCGAGTTGACTCCTTCGAAACTTTTATTCCGCCACGACCCGACACGTTCCTACACTCCTCTTACTTCTCCACATCCTACGAGAGCATGGTCCCTATCCTCTACCGTGTCTCCACATCTCGGACATAATAAAGAATTTAGGTCCATCCCCATGTCATTTTGGACCGCTCGAGTAGGTAAACGCCCTCGATACAACCTACACCTAAAAACGTTTACCTTTTTTGGTACAAGCGAGCACCATAACGTTCCGCCCAACCTTCCTTCTAATTCCCATTCTCCCTCTCCTAGTACATCCCATAGCTTTCTAACCGAAAACCTTTTATCATTGGCCCACTCCCAACCCAAAGAGTCTCTCCTACTTCTCACCGGCTCCCAACCTTGCAAACGAGATCCTAACTCCTCTAATTCCCCCAACTCTCTACCTCTCGGCTCCCTTCTCCACCTCCACCCCTACCCCATTTCCCATCCTCCCACACACCCCCTTTCCGCGATTGTAGCATCTTGAGTCTCCTCTAGTCGGCAAAGCCGAGGGAAATCCTCTTTAAAGACCGCGATCCCAACCACTTGTCCTCCCAAAACCTCGTTCCCTCTCCATCTCCTACTCTTTTCCGGAACGAATCCGAAAACCTTAGCCCTTCCTCACCCCGAACCTCCCCTACTTCGATGATATTCCTCCACATCAAACCCCCATCCCCCCCGAGCGGTTCCCGGACAAACCCACTAAACCCCCTAAAGCCCCCTAAATGCTTTTGATTACTGACACCCAAAGGGAATCGTCCTCGGTAAGGAAACGCCACCACCACTTTGCCAAAAGAGCACGATTCATGATTTTCAAGCACCCGATATTTAGACCCCCTTTCATAAGGGGCCTTACCGATTGTTTCCAATTAATCCAAGCCACACACTTGCCTCTCTCACTATCACCCCTCCCCCAAAGAAAGAGATTGGGAATTCTCTCCAACTCACTAAGTACTCCACTCGGGGCACGAAACAAAGACAAAAAGTATAAAGGTGAACTTCCTAGAACCGACTTGACAAGAGTTTGTCATCCTCCAAAAGAGATCAATTTTGCTTTCTTACCTTTTATCTTTTCTACAACCGGCTTCCATCCATTCAACCGCACCATTGAACCACCAACCGGAAGGCCGAGATAGGTAAAAGGAAATTTACCCCCTTCTCAACTGGCCCCTGAAGCCCATTCTTTGGTAACCGAATATGGTATTCCCAATCGGAATAATTTACTTTTTGTCATATTTATTCTCAACCCCGACGCTAAATGGAAACATTCAAGAATTTTGAAAAGATTTTTGAGATTTGGGATGCTCCACTTACCAAAGAAGATAGCGTCGTCCGCAAATTGTAGGTGCGATATCGTAACTTCTTGATGACCCACTTTTTTCCCTTCGAATAATCCTTTGTCTTTTGCCTCATCCATCATTAGGTTGAGTTTTCCGCCACCACTAAAAAAAGAAATGGTGCCATTGAGTCGCCTTGTCGTAGACCCCTCCCCATATCAAATTCTTTTGTGGGTGTACCATTTACCAAATTCGACATTGATGAAGACTGAAGACAAGTCTCTACCTAATTAATCCACTTTCTCCGTAAACCCATTCGTCGGAAAGTATCTAGAAGGAACTCCCACTTTACCGAATCGTATGCCTTATCAAAATCGACCTTGAAAATTAAGCCACTCCTCTTCTTATTTTTAACGAAATCCGCAATCTCATTTGCCACCAAAACTCCATCAAGAAAGTGTCGGTTTTTCACAAAAGCACTTTGCGTATTGCTCACAACCTTCCCAATCACCAATTTTAACCTTTCAACTAGTAATTTTGCTACCAACTTGTAGTAGACCCCAATAAGACTTATTGGTCTAAAATCGCCGATCACTTCCGGGTTTTTCACCTTTGGTATAAGAGTTAAAAACGAGGCGTTGCACCCCGGACTAATGGTTTCCTTTTTCCAAAACCATTGTAGCACCGCTAATAATTTCAGTTTAATTGTCTCCTAAAAGTGTTTCATGAATTCAAAAGTGAACCCGTCCGGTCCCAGGGATTTATTGGTCCCGCATCCTTTAATCGCGTTCCACACTTCGTCTTCCTTGAACGGCCTTTCAAAGAAAGCGGCCTCTTGATCCGAAATTGTTTTCGTCTTCCTACTATTGAATGAAGGACCTCTCGCATCCCCGGTTGAAAATTTATTGCGAAAGAACTCGAAAACATGTGATTTAACTTTTTCCGGGTTATCCTCCAAAGTACCATCGATTCTCATTCCTTGTTAGACCTTGATTCTGAATTGTCAAGAAGCCAGAGGGCCCTTCTTGTAATTTCCTATTTCTATTAATTGCTTTGTAATAGTATTGTGTCTCTTTTGTAACTTTGTTAGAACCCCATGGGGGCTTTGTGTAATTTCTTTTGTGGGCCTATAAAAGGAATGTTCTTTTCCTTTTTAGGGTTACATAATAAATATATCTTTTGTCTAATCATTACAGCCGTTACGTCATTCTTCTTACATTCTCCGACTCTCTTACATCACCATCTTTGCTTCTGAATTCTTCACCGAAAGTGTGATTCATCTTTTCTCACAATTAGATTGGACTCACATTCCTCTTATCATATTCCTTCTTTCTCTACCTTTGATCGATGCATGAAAAAATTTGGTGTTTTCATCACCTTCCAAAGCCCATTTAATTTTCGCTTTTTGCTTTACCATCGCGCCTTTTTTTTCTTCTAAATCCAACCAAGCTTTCCTTGTGATACGTAACATTTTCTAATATTTTATAAATAGATGAACTTCATTTATATAGTATTTTCAATATTAAAACTTGTATTAGTAATGCAATTTAAAACATTATAAAAATGTAAGAATTAAAAAAAATAAGTAAACTTTACTTTTGGTCCTTTATGTATGTGAATTACAACGAATATCCCTAAACTAGAAAACTTGGATTTGGTTCCTTACATATGCAATTTTACAACGGTTTTGATCACTCTGTCTAACGAGTGTTAACTTTTTTAGTTAAAGTCATTTAAGTGAGGGACGTTATGGTCAATTTATCATTTTATCTTGAACTAGAAAACTTGGATTTGGNCCCCCCCCCGGGGCATGATTCATCGTGACCCCACCTCATCCCTTTTTTTCCGACAATTGACCCCTAACCACTAAACTATTGAATCCCTTTCCTTTCTAAGTCAATGGTAATCGCCGCAGGAACCAAGAAGCAGAAGCTAATCGATGGTAAACATTGAGGGAGACGTCTAAGTTTCATCCATGTGAGCATCGCAAACCCCTTCCCTCATCACTAAATGTCGCTCTTAACATCTCATGATTTTTGCCCCACCCCTCCGTCTCTACTCCACCGGGAACCCAAATTAAGAAAGAAATCTCAATCTTAGGCAGCTCTACCCCCTTTGTCTTCCTCACCTCATCCCCCTCTTCTCCAACCTCCATATTTAAAAAATAGTCACTACCATTGTAGTTTCATTTATGGATATGCTAATGAAAGCAAAATACGATAAATCCAAGTGTAAACACGTTATTTAAGGAACCATGTAAATTAAAGGAATCCAGTTGCAAATTCTATACGAGGAGTGGTTCCCAAATCTGGATTTTTGGTTTTGGATTTTAAAAAATGGGATGGCCAGAGGAGAGTGAAGCGAGAGAAAATGGTAAATTTGACTATAATGTCCCGTATTTAAATGAATTTATTAAAAAAAAAAGTTAATGACCGTTAAACAGGGGACTTGAAACTAGGGGTGTAAACGACCCGAGTTGAATCGAGTATCAGGTAGCTCAACTCGACTCGTTAGTATGTTGAGTCGAGTTTTGACCGAGTTTATTCGAGCCGAGTTTTGACCGATTTCGAGTCGAGCCTATTCAAGTAGATAGAAAGAGGGTTGCCGTCATGGCATCATCGACACTGAAGTTGTCGGCGGTGAACAGAGGAAAGCCCAGATACTGTGTTGGGAACCTCTACTTGAAGAAAGAGAAAGAAGAAACGAGAGATAGATTAGAAATTGGGGTTTATGTCTTCCAAGTTTATAAAAAGTAAAATTAATTAATCTTTTCTAAAAATTAAAAAGTCTTCCCTTTTACTTTGACATGGCACATATGAACTTTCAAATTTTCATTGTAATTTCAAATTAAATTAAATTTTTTATAATTAATAAATATAATAATTAATATTATATATATATATATAAATCAATTCAAGTATCTCAGGATCTTAGTATCAAATAGCTCGACTTGACTCGTTAGTATATCAAGTCGAGTTCTATTCGACTCGAGTTTTGACCGAGTTTATTCGAGTCGAGTTTCGACCAAATCGATCTCAAGTAGCTCGCAAGCTGTCTAGTATTTACACCCCTACTTGAAACCGCTCTGAAATGACAAACATAAAGAACCAAATCTAAAGTTTCGAAGTTTAGGAATGATGTTTGTTGAAATTAACAAACATTAGACGGCAAAAGTGAAATTTACTAAAAATATTGAATCTAACTGTGAATCCCAAAAACATCAAACAACAAGAGGATTTATGAGAGAAATCTAGAGACAAAAAGATAAAGTTCTTGATTTTTATTTATGAGAGCTCTCAAGAACACCAAGAACACACACTAAAAACACACACTAGACTCTCATTGAATAATGGCTTCCACACTCTTCCACTTCCACTCTCTCCTCAATATCTTTTCCCAACCCTATGCCCTTTATATATAGGGCCCATACACAAAAGCCTAAACCCAAGCCCATTAGCTAAATAACTAGCTAAATACAAAATAATCCTTCTCAAAGCTTACTTTATAAAACTTTCACTAATTAGGACAATTTGGTCCTAACACTAACCGGTCAACCAACTTATTTTATTTATAATCTATTTTAGTCAACTATAAATAAATATGTATTTGACTTTTCCATTCAATAATGTTAAAAATTTACTTAATTTCATTTCATGTTCCTATTTTATCTCCTCTAATATACTTCAATGAATTATGAAATAGTATTTAAAAATAAAGTAGGACTCAAATATAAACGAATCCTAACATCACACATTTTAGTTCCACGAGATCGACGAGACATAAATTTACTATCTATACTTATAGTAAATTAACATAAAACTATATATTCTAAGAAAAATAGCACTAGACTCTATTTCGAATATATAACTCACTTCTATTAGATTTGGTTACTTTCCAAAGTTATAGGCATTGTTTGATAAATACAAACTAGCTTATTTTTTGTGTATATATATTTAGATGGATAAAAAGTAACTAATAATTAATACGATGTTTTGATTTTCAAAGTAAAATACATTAAAGCAATAATATTTTGATTTATGTACTTTAGCATTTAATGCATATGTTGAAGACCTGATTCAACCATACAATGTTGCAATCATCAAATCATATGACCGAGCCCAACATAACTTATATATGGTCCAGATTTGCACGACTTCGACGAAATTTAGTAAAACCGAAAAGGTCAATTCTTTTACCCAAGCTTTGTTCAAACCCTTGTTTTACATACGGATTTTTAGAATTGAAAACCTCAACCCATTTAATTAAACATGTTAAGTTGGGTTGAAAATTTCAACCTAATTAATAAATGGGTTGAATCCGAATCCAATCTAACATGACTCATTGCCACCCTTACCTGTGTGGTTGCACGTGCTATACATAGCTAAGATCGAGCCTATGAGCAATGAGTCAAATTAGGTAAAGTTTTATATCAACTACGAGTTGCGATGACCGGCTAATATTTTATTTTTTTATCTTTTTAATTTCATTATTACATGCAACAACAAAATACTTATTAGAATAACAATTTAACTTTCTCCACAAATCAACTTAAAAGGTTATGAACATTTATTAATGTTGATTCAAACTTTTTCAGTGTTTGGTAAATTGATAATTGTCTTTTTTTATACTTAATGAAAAATATTCTGTTTAATATTTTGTTCAACATGACAGCATCAACGATCATCATTGAGTCTATTAAGGATCACCGAATGCTCGCACTTTAACCTGATAAACTAAGTATTCCTTGAAGACAAATAATACAAAGATTCTTCAGCGATGTTAAAAGAAGTAGTTGAAGATAGAGTCAAGGATGATAGTGAACTGAAGCGTGTTCACTTAAAAAAAAGAATTACATACGTTGAAACGATTTCATAAAAAACACTAAAATATGAAACAATTTCATCAAAAAGGGAATTATATAATATAAATTCATCATATTAAACAATTCCATGATAATTTCAATAACTTAACAACGGTTTGTATTCTAAGAATGGTTTGTATTTGATCGCTCCCTTATATGTATATTCAAAGAAGAACCAATTGGTCTTGAGATGGCTCCATGAGAATTAAGTATATTAAAATGATGAATTGTGGTTGAGTTTTAGTTATCCAACATCAATGAGAAGTTGAAATATTAGAATAAAGATATATGAATAAGAATGTGGATGTGATGCCTTTTGTGTAAATTCATGAGGTTTGACTCTTGGTGTTATCTTATTTCTGATCACCTCTTTTTACCAAAAAATGGTGTTTGATTCCTAACGTTTCTTATTTTGGATGACAATCTTTTCCCAACAAATAACAGAGCTTGTAATTGAAAAAAAAATTATGTATAAGAAAAGAAGATGATATAGGCAGCCTACCGGTTAAGGTTTGTAAAAACCAACCCAAGTTCGAATCCGGGGGTGAGCAACCAGGGGCCACTGAGTATTAATCTCAGGGGAGCATGCTTTAGCTCTCGATAAAAATTACCAAGAATATAGTTTTGACAAAACTCAGGTAAACCTTATAAAAAAAAAGAGGATGATATATAAATAATACAAAAAACACAAATATTAACGAGTCCCCTTGAGCTTCTTAATAACAAAAATATTATCAATATTCAAATTTACCACTTATATAAGATATATTCATTGCTTTATATAACATTCACTACAAAAAAATATGTCATTTATTCAGGTTTCATAAAAATGTGGAAAATTTTTGTGTGATAAATAGTTTTTTTATATAAAGATTGTTAGAAAAAGAAAAAACTCCACATTTATAAATGTGTACGTTTGATTTCAAAAGTCCGGCTTTTAAATGTGTCATTTTTGTAATTAGAAAAGTTCACACTTTAAAGTGTGGACTTTTGTAATCATAGAATCATTTTTCAAATCTTTCATGCTTAGAAATGTGAAAATTTAGATAATTTGTCCACACTAGTAAATGTGATTTTTACTATAATTTTCACACTTTTAAAGATAGAGGTTTGATAAAAAAATTGTAACGTCAAATAGTTCCACACTTTATTATAGTTTTTTATAATTAAAAAAGGTATGTATAATCAACCATTTTTTTATAATGATTGTTTTACATGCAAAGTGAGAAATTATTTTCATCTTAACTTAGCCAAAAATAACATATAAACAAATTATCTTAACGACAAACTATTATCAGTATATGAAATTTAATCATTTTATAGAAGCATATTAATTGTTTTCTATTGCATTTCATTACATGTCAATTGAGGAAGGTTGTGTTAAAGTGAACGTCCCTTTAGTCCAAGGGGACCTACTCATACAAATTTTCAAAATGGTGGCAACATTATATTTTATAGGGATATTTTTTACAAAATTAATATTGGTTTAGTGGTTAGTTCCTTACTTTTTAAATGAAAGGTCTCGTGTTCGAGCCTTATTATTACAAATTTTTTACAAACATAATAAATATAATATTAAAAGCTAAAAAACTAGAAAAACCACTCTAACAATGTTTAAAATCAAGACCTCACCTTTAAAAAAAGGAACTAACCAACTAAACCAAGGGAAGCCTGTGTGTTTATTGCAATTTCAAAATATATATGATGGTCCACAGCGAATTGATACGGTGACATTTTTCACGATCCTGTATTTTTTTACACTGCAATGGAGGAATGATATGATGGCACGTGCCACCATGGGCACTTAATCAGCTCTGTCCCTGCTTTATAAATAAGTTTATTATTACTGTATAAGTCGTAATGCCAATATTGATAATTGTAGTGCTATTGACTTATTGTTATGTCATCTCCCCTCCATATGTATTAAAAGTCTGTTCTAAAAAACTCGTCTTGCAGCCGCCATGGCGCGCCATGGCTTCAAGGCTTGGGTCTCACGCCACGTTAAGCCCATGGCACACCATGGCCTACTGTGCAATTCTTCTAATGCGATATTTGATTTTTCTTTACATTTTTAAGGTTTTATATGCTAGTATTTAGTATATAACTTAATTCTAACTTGCTTATTCCTATTAACTCATTGAACGACAACACAAAACATATGATCTTACATATAATATTTTATATGAACTAGAAATTTGACGCCATAAGTCACGCCTTAAAAACGTCATGGCTTCGCCATGGCTCCTAAGGCTTGAGGCTTGGCCTCGCCGCCACGCCACGCCTCACGCCATTTAGAACCTTGATTAAAACTAGTTATTAAGAGCCATGGCTTCGTATCGGGTTATAAACTGTGATAGATTATATCATAAGTAGTAAGATAGAATAAATAAAAATATTAATTTTATGAGATTTTAACGTAAAGTTTTGAGAAAAAATTTATGTACTTATTAATTGTTTAATAATGGGCTCATATTCAATCTGAAGGAGAGATGAGAGAGAGAGAGAGTGTGGGTAGAGAGAGGTTTTTTCCGGCAAGGGTGAGATGGGGAGGGGTTCCGAGGAGTGGGAGTGAGAATGAGGGGGCTCGATTAGATCAAAGATTTCATAACGATAGCGACCAGTTCGGTTGTCGTAGGCGTTTGAATCACCAAAAAGAGATTTCCTTTTTGTTCTTCAATTGCCCCTTTACCTAGGGAGCGGAGGAGTTGTGGAGACTTTTCAGAAGATACGGCGAAAGCACAGACATATATTTGGCAAGAAAGAAACTCCAAAATGGGAAGAGATTCGGTTTCATCATATTCAAATCAGGGAGCAATGATATGGAGTTAGAACGGAATCTTTCGAAGATTTGGATAGGCAATTTCAAACTGCGAGTTTTCAAGGCAGACCAAAGGAAGTCGGTAAATAATAGGAGCTCGGAAGCGTCACAGATAAGGTTGGGGAATTACAAGGCGGATAGAGGTTTGGGACCTCGTTCTTATGCCGAAGTGGTTCGAGGAGTTCAAAAGCCTCACGAAAGAAAAAGTGAGGTGCCGAATAGGTTGAAAACAGCAACAGAAGATGAATGGTATGTTGAAGAGGTTAATAATGGAACAACATTAGGAAAAAAGGAGATGGCGTTGGGGTCCTGGGAAGGAGATAACCTTCATCTAGCTATGTTAAAACAATGTTTGGTGGGAAACATCTCCTCAGTGGATAATCTGGTGGCAATAAATAAACTATGTGGGACAACTCTACAAGGATGCAAAATCAAGTATCTAGGGGGCCATCAGATCCTGTTGCACATCAAAGAAGATGAGGTAAGACAGAAAATACTGGAAAATAGTACACAAGGCTTACACCATTAGGTGAAGAATCTCGAGGTTTGGTCGGAAGGATACCGGGCGACAGAAAGATTAACCTGGATTAAGATTTCGGGAATTCCGTTACATGGATGGAAGGAGGAAGTGTTCAAGTCCATCGCGAAGAATTGGGGAAAAGTGATCAGCAGTAGGAATTGTAACTTGTTGGAAAACGATAACCTAGCAGTGGCAAATTGTTAATTTGTACTCCGTTAATTCATCCAATTAAGTGCTTGGGACATATCAAAGTAGGAAATATCTTCTACAGAGTCTCGGTAAAAGAAGTAGAGGAACTAGATGAATATAGTGAGGAAGAGGGGGAAGTAAGCTCGATATTCGAAATGGAAATAGGATCGTCGGAGGAAGAAAACTCGGAGGATGAATGGATAGAAGAGGATTATGATAGTGATTCAGAGATGGGGGCAGATGAAAGTAGATTTGACGGAAAAGCGTTCGCTGACGAAGCCGCAGCAGTATAATCAAAGATGGTAACCGAAAATGAGCAGTTGGAAGACGATGTGTGTGTTAAATCGGTGGAACTTCATGGTTCCGGTAAGGAGGCCGAAGCCGACTTCCGGCAGAGCAAGCAAACAGATGATGCCGGTCCCGAGGTTGCATGGGGAATTGGTACATGGGGAGTGGAAAAGTCACCTGGAAAAAGGAAAAATGTGAGAGAGTTAGATGTCCCGACAGAAGGAGTCTCAGGCCCGCTCAGTGGACTTCGTCACATGATGAAATTGAGCCCAAATCATCAAAAGACTTGCATAAGAACCAGGGGTCAACAACCTTACGTAAGATGGATGGATTGGGCCATACAGATATCGGACTGGATCCTCTAACAAATACTAAGTCTGCTCCTACTCATAAAGGTGGATTAATAGATGCGGTGGAAGGCTTCAATGGAACGAACCAAGGTAATATGCCAGTTTCGAAATCTCAGGAAAATCAGAACAAATTATCTTTAGATGTCGGAGAGAGGGTTGACCAATCGGCGATAGGAATTCATCCAGATGATCCGAATAGAGTACCGATAGAGGTAACAACGGAGATAAAGCAGAAAGCGTCGCAGAGCAGGGGAACGTCCCGAAAAAAAGAAAATCAAACTTTGGGTAGGGGAAAAGTGAGTTTCCATCTAATGAAGAAACTAGCAAGGAACAGATTAACAAAAGAACTCGGTAAAAGGGGGGATTACGCTTCCAAAAAAGGTAAAGAAAGGAAAATGGCAACAAAACTAGCTAGGGCAAACCAAAATCGCAGCCAGGGTTCAATCTCGGGTAATCTAGGCAGTAAAGACAACAATGATTCGATTAGGGAATTCGGTGAATTGATGGAGATGTCTTGGAGTAGCAAACTGAGTGATGCGCAAGTGAGAACTGCGATCATCAAGTGAAGGCCAAGCAAAAGTTCAAGTAAGTTCGAAGTCTATTTTTTTATGAAGATCTTTTCATTAAACGGTAGGGGATTGGGATCGACAGTAAAAAAAGGGATGGGTCAGACATATGGTTACAAAAGAAAAACCGGATGTGGTGGGAATTCAAGAAACTAAAATGGATAGTTGGGACAGTACTCAAATCAGTAATATCTGGGGTGGGGACGATAGGGGTTTCGCGTTCGTTCCGGCTAATGGAAACTCAGGTGGTTTGATAACGATTTGGGATGTAAGAAAATTCAACTGCACCCAAATTATCCAAGATGCGGAGTTTCTGGCAGTTATCGGCACGTGGACTGGGAAAGTAGGATCGGTGGGTCTCATCAACGTATACGCTCCTAATTCAGCAGTTGAAAGAAAAGGGACATGAGACCAGATACAAGGTATATTAACTGATATTCCCATCTGTTGGTGTATTTTTGGCGATTTCAATGAGGTTAGGTCTACAAGTGAGAGACTTAACTCGGAGGTCAGCCAAAGAGGAATGAGGGAATTTAATGATTTTATCCTTAATTCTGGACTAACGGAAGCACCAATGCACGGAAGGAAGTTTACACGAGTGAGCGACGACGGTATTAAATTCAGCAAACTGGACCGTTTTCTCATGACGGTTGATTTCAGCTCCTTATGGAAAAATGTAAGAGTAAAACCGCTGGAAAGAGGATGGTCTGACCATGTTTCCATCATATTGTCTGACGACCAAGCAGATTTTGGTCCAATTTCTTTCAAGTTTTTCGACTCTTGGCTTCTTGAAGACGATTTGGAATCGGTAGTCAGACTTAATTGGCGATGCAAAAATCCATCAGCCTTCCCTGATCGGGTCTTTAGAGATAAATTAAAAGGGGTCAAGGCTGGAATCAAGACTTGGTGTAAAAATAAGTTTGGAGATCTCGACACCCAGATTGAAGCAGCGGAAAAACAATGCAATCAACTCGAAAAGATGGCGGAAAACTTTTGGTGGAATTCACGAGACAAAGAGAGGTGGTTGCAGTTTAGAGAGACTCTACTCGATCTTGAGTAAACTGGACCGTTTTACCACTTTAGGAAAATATCAGTGTGCGCAAGTGCATGTGATTTTCAGAGCTGCATCATCATCATTTCTCATCATCCGTCATCATCTTCTTCAATAGGTAAATCTTGTTTCTTCTAAATTTGATAAGATTGATTAATATTGATTTTAGAATAGTTATGGCTGGATTTAGATCGGTATTGGGTGAGTTTTGGGCTCCAGATTCGATCTCCTCAAATATGGGAAAACCCTGCCCTGGAACAGTCCGAATCGGCCTTTAGCCAGAATCTCGAGTCAAATTGTGTCCAATCCTGAGTCGGATTGTGTCCAATCCCGAGTCGGATTTCGTCCAATCCCGAGTCGGATTTATGTTCAATTCCCGTATCGGATCGGATTTTGGGTCAAATCTCGTATCGGATTTTTAGGTCAAATCCTGTATCGGATTTTGTCAAACCTCTATCGGACTTTAGCGTAAAGGCCGAATCGGATTTCGGTAAAACCCCGTATCGGATTATGATAAGTCAGTATCGGACTTTAGGTATATTTTGGGGTCGGACATGTGTAGAGTCCGTATCGGACTCGTATAGAATCCGAGTCGGATTCGTGTTAAACCCGAGTCGGATTTTGAAATTGTCCGAATCGGACTTCCAGACTTTTCTGGGTCGGACTTTGGGTGTTTATCGGGTAGGATTTTGAGAGGCTAGGTGGGAAAAATTGTCGTAAAGGTTAAGCCACACCCTAAGTTTAATTTATCATGATTAGATTGGAGGCCGAGTTGGTTGACGAGCATTGACGATAGTAGGTATATCAGAGTAGGCTCAGGTGAGTTCCCTTGCCAAATCTTTTAAATAAAACGTTTTTGTAACTGAGTTTGATTATCTGTTTTATATGAGTTTACATTGGAAACGAATATTTTATTTTGCGGATTATTAATTACACTTAAGCATGCTTAATATGGTAATTGGTGTAACTGTTTTGGGTGTGTTGCACTATGGACACCGGGTACCTTGGAACTGCGTGTTCCTTGGGAGTTTTTACCAAGTGAACGGATGTTGCTTGGGGGTACCTTGGGACTACGTCCCTTGGGAGTTATTATTAGGCGCCGGCTGGGCCTTGATTGAATGTAATTTTCTTTGTCCGCAACACACCATGTTTGTTAAATGTTTAAATTGGGCCAGCGGGCCGTATTTGCGAATTAACTGTTTTGAGGAATTCACTAGACCTTATGGTCTAACCCTCGTTTTCAAGACTTTTTAAAAACCTTTTCAGGTGCCGATAGAGGAGCTAGTAAAGGAAAAGAGAAGGCGTGAAGGCCATTAGCTCGGGTCTTAATAGTTAGTACCGATTAGACTCTCAAAATTTATATATCTCAGCTGTGGAGGGATGTTCCACGTGCACAACACTTTACCTTATTAACTTTAGAATTTATCCGCTGCATTAGATCACTAGGATTATGATTACTCGTATTATTATGTTCATTTATTATTGGGAAATTGGGCCGTTACATATAGACCAATAAGTCTTGTCAGTATTTACTACAAGACGGTGGCGGTAATTCTCGCAGATAGATTAAAAAAGATAATTGGGAAAATTATTAGTGAAACTCAAAGTGCATTTATAAAGAAGAGGCATATTTTGGATGGAGTTCTAGTCGCAAATGAGGTAGTCGATCATATCCGTCACAAAAAGAAACACTGATTCATTTTCAAGGTTGACTTTGAAAAGGCATACGACTCCGTAGAATGGGATTTATTACTGTCAAGCTTGGAAAACATGGGATTTGGAGATAAATGGAGAAGATGGATAGAAGCTTGTTTGCGTTCGTCAACCATGTCGATTCTTGTAAACGACTCCCCAACTAAAGAGTTTGAGATGGGAAGAGGGTTACGGCAAGGTGATCCGTTGGTTCCTTTTCTCTTCTTGATAGTAGCGGAGAACTTACATGTCTTGATGGAGGAAGCAAGCGAAGAATACCTTTTTAAAGGCTTGAGAATAGGTCAAGATGGGGTGTTGGTATCGCGTTTACAATACGCGGATGACGCCATATTCTTCGGAAAATGGAGTAAGGTGAACCTAAAGAACTTAATTAAAGTTCTTGAATGCTTTCGCCAACTATCGGGTTTGAAGATAAATATGAGAAAGAGTAAGTTGTATGGGGTGGGCGTTAGCGAATCGAAAGTCCAAGATTGGGCAAGAGAGATGGGTTGCGAATGGGGAAATCTTCCGTTTGTTTATTTGGGTCTCCCGGTTGGGGCCGCAATGGGCAAAGTAAAAAATTGGAAACCGGTTGTGGAAAAGGTAAGTAAAAAACTTGGTTCGTCGAAGGCAAAATTGATTTCTTTTGGAGGTCATCTAACGCTTGTGAAATCGGTACTTGGTAGCTTATCTTTATATTATCTTTCGATCTTTCGAGCCTCGAGAGGAGTGATTGGAGAGTTGGAGAGGATTCGTAATCATTTTTTTTGGGCGGGTGGGGGTGATGGAAGCAAAAGGAATTTGGTATGGGTTAAATGGGAAAAGGTTGTAAGCTCTTTCGAGAAAGGAGGTCTAAATATAGGGGATCTCTTGACAATGACCATGCTCTCTTAGGCAAGTGGTGGTGGCATTTTCTCTCCGGGGAAAATGCTTTTTGGATAAAGGTCATTGAAAGTCTATATGGGAGACTCGGGGGGTCTTTGGGGAAATGAGGTGAGAGGTCAGGGGGTTTTGGGTTCCATTTGGAGTAATATAATTCGGGTTGGGGACTTGAAGGTAAGGGAGGGTCGTAATTTTTCCGATTCTTTTAGAAAGAAGGTGGGAAGTGGAGAAGGAACTTTGTTTTGGGGGGAGAGTTGGATCGCCGATAAACCATTGGCGGAGATTTTCCCAAGGGTAGCAAATCTTGAGGTAAACAAAAATGCGCGTATTTCTGATAGGGGTCGGTGGGTAGATAATAGATGGGAATGGACTTGGAATTGGAGACGACACCCGAGAGGGAGGGAAAATGGGGAACTAGAGGGTATGTTGGAAAAACTTAGGGGGTGGGAGCCAAAAAAATAAAATAAAAAGGATGAGTGGGTATGGGGTGTGGATGCGGGTAGAGATTTTTCTAGATTTGTCGGGAAGGTTTCATAGAGGGTCGGGGTATCTCGTCGTCGGGAGGTGTAGAGACGTTGTGGAATAAGGTACTTCCTAGGAAAATCAACGTTTTTATGTGGAGAACAAGAAGTGGTAGAATTCCTACCTGTGTGGCGCTTAACGACAGAGGCATCGATTTAGATAACATCCTATGTCCTCGATGTGGTGAAGCAATCGAATCTATTGATCATGCTCTTGTCATCTGCAGGGAAGTTAAAGCGATTTGGTCCCGCATAGGTAAATGGTGGAATAAAAACCTGGAGGACATCGAATCTTTACAACAACCTTTACAAGAGGATTCGGCTGTCCTCAAAGCTCGTAAAGGCTGTTCACAGTGGATTGGAGTTAAGTGGGTTGTTCTCTATCTTCTTTGGCAACATCGAAACGACATATGCTTCAAACAAGCAACGTCAAACCTAAGCGAGTAAAATAATATTTGAGTGGCTGTGCAGCAAAACAAATGACCATGGAGATTGGTTCGCGTGGTTGGAAGAGCATTCAGAGGATCCAGCAGGGCCGTAGGAGACGAAGTCTATTCAGTGTGAAGCTGAGCAGTGGAGTGTAGCTGTGAGAAAACCACTAGTGGCGCTAGAGTTGTAGCGATGAATGGTGGGAGCGGAGGCATAATGATACGTCGATGGTCGGACGGATTCATTACTATCTACGGTTCAACGTTTCGGTACATGTTTAATAGTAGCAATGAGTAAAATAATCCAATTCTGGCTCCTTAATGTTGGTTTACATCTCCTAAACCATAAGGGTCACTTGGGTTTTCATTCTCTCATTGCTTTTGTTTGTTGACTTATCGGTAATGAGGTTGGTTTTTCTTTTGTTCCTTTGCTTGTGTCGTGGCTGTTGGGTTGTGTATCTTGGGGGATTTTTGAACTCTTTGTTGTTTTTGGTTCTGGTTGGTATAAAAATTTTGTGCTGCTATTCAAAAAAAAAAATAGTTTAATGTAATTATTGATTTTTTTTATTAAAGTTACAATAGTTTATAAGTAATAAATAAAACAAAATGCATTAATAAAATAAATAAAGTAAGAAGTAAAAATATGAATTATGTAATTTGAGAATACAAAATATAAATGGTCTACTATAATGAACAAATATGTAATTTGATCAAATAATTTTTGGATGAACTAACCACTTAAAGCTGAATGAAAGAATGAAAATGGAATGAAAATAAAAACCACATAGATGAAAAAAACGGTTGTTAAAGAGCATAGACGAAAATCGTTATAAATATCAAACGACATAGACTAAAATCGTAGTCTTCTAATTTGACCACAATGACAATCTTATAATTTAACAACGATGACAATCTTGTAATTTAAACGATTTTTTTAAAATAAAACAATAAACAAAAGATATTAATTTTAAGAGAGAAAAAAATATCATCTAATTATCAATGAAATTATTTGATTTTTTTAATTAAAGTTATAATATTTTATAATTAATCAATAAAAAAATGTCTTGATAAAATAAATAAATAAAGTAAAAAGTAACAAAATATGAATTATGTAATTTGAGAATAAAAAATATAAATGATGGTCTATTATAAGAAGCAAATATGTCGTCGCTAAAAAAAGCGAATATGTAATTCAATCAAATATTGTTTTTATGAGTTAACCACTTAATTTAATAAAGTTGGATGAATGAATGAAAATGGAATGAAAATAAAAAGCATGGAAAAACAATTTTTAAAGAGTAGGGTCGATTATAAATATAAAACTAGGAGGACCAAAATTGTACTTTATTTTATTATCAACGTAAGATTAAGAAAGCACAGCCGGCAAGTATGAAACTGAAAATGGCATATCTGTAATTAAAGCAATTTTGAGGGTCAGTTTTGTTTTTTTCCTCACAATTGTATGGATCGATTTTCGTCCATGTGATTTGGTGTTTTTAACGATTTTCATCCCTATGGTTTAATTTTTTCTTTTTTCATCCTTATGGTTTGCTTTTTCTTTCCTTTTTTGCCCTTTAGACTAATTTTATTAATAAAAAAAGTAAATGAAGGGTACTATCGTCTTTTTTCTTGTTTTGTTTTTCTACATGATATATTAAATAATATTTAGATTTTATATATTATTATATTATATCCTAGCCTCTCTTCCTTGTCCCCACAAAACCCACTTTGACCCTTTCACTTCACCTGCACTCATTTCTTTCCCAACCTTTGACCCTTAATCATACACTTCCATTTTTTTCTATTTTACTTTGACAAGAAAAAACCCGAACTTATTGAAAAAAGTTAAAAGTTTTCACTCTTCAAGAACATCATTGAAATGAAAAAAAAAAACCTTTCAAAAAACAACCTAATCAACAACTTTAAATCTAGTAAACAAAAGCAAATCATGCTCATCCTCATAGTAAACAAAAGCAAATCCTGTAAAGAAAAACACAGTCAGAAAACCAGCAAAAAAATACAAAAGTGTTGGATGAAGACCGTGCATAGGCAGTAGACATCCAAATGAGGTTTCTTTTCCCTCACAGAAACTAGATAAAAGACACGTATGATGATCTGATTAACACAAGGATGTAGAAGTCTTGCAAGATAAACTAAATCATGATATTGTTGCACCATTTCACAGCAGGTGTTAAGAAATGAAAGGCATGACCCCTCATAAAAAATTATATTAATAAAAAGTTATTTAGTATAAAAGATATAAAAAGCAAGCAAAAAGGCAATAGTACCCTTCTTTTAAGTTATTTTTTCAAATAAAGTTAGTCTAAAGGACAAAAAAGGAAAGAAAAAACAAACCATAAGGACAAAAAAAGCAAAAATTAAACCACAGGGACGAAAATCGTTAAAAACACCAAACCACAGGGATGAAAAT
>LUCG01003354.1:0-10877 GCA_001633085.1 Carthamus tinctorius | reverse complement strand
TTCGAAGGCAAAGCACCCGATAGTTCGTTTTCTGTGAATGGCACACAATACAAACATGGATACCATCTCGCCGACGGGATTTATCCGAAGTGGCAACTTTCGTCAAAGCATATAGGTTCCCAACGGACCCCAAACGGATAGCGTTTACGGAGCGTCAAGAATTGGCTAGGAAAGATATCAAACGTGCATTCGCGATGCTTAAATCAAAATGGCACATTGTTAAGTATCTGGCACGGGCGTGGTCAAAAAAGAAATTAAGGTATACAATGTACACGTGCGTAATTTTACACAACATGATTCGTGAAGACGATGGTTTTTCACGTTATAATTTTGATGAAAGCGAGGTGTTAGCGGATGATATCGAAGTAGATATATCCGAAGAAGAACGAACGCAAAACGTCAACGAAGTCAAAAATAGTGAAACGCACCTCAACCTTCGAGCCGATTTAACGGAACGCTTTTGGGCATCCAGAAATTAAGTTTAATTTTAATGTAACGTTTTTATTTTTATTTTTAATATTAGTATTATTTTTTAATTAAAATTAATTTTGATGGAATGGGTTGCAGTGAGTCGACGACAGTGGATGAATTGGATAGTTTTTGGGTAAAATAGTGGAAAACTGATGTGGCGCTGATGTGGCAGTTGGGTAGTGTGGATTGCAGTGAGTCGACAGTGGATGACTTAACATAAAACAGTTACAAAATTATATAACATATATAAACTTTAAAAATTAAAATTCAAAACAATAATTTTATAATTTTGTTTTACTAGTATAACCTTTTACCTTTTTATGAGTAAACACAAACTAGCTTAGGCCATGCGTACCACTACGGAAATTGGGTTCAATCAAATACTATCACATCAGCGCCACATCAACTTTTCATTATTTTACATACACATAAGCTAGTTTTTATCAAACATAATTTGTTCATAAGTAGCTTATCAGCTACTAGCTAGTTTATAAGTCAACAGCTAGCTTATCAGCTACCACAGCAGCTAGCTTATCAACTAGTTTGTCAACCATAACCTTAGCAATATAATGTTAATCTCCTCAATATAAATGAGCTGTTTTCTTATAATATATAGAAACAAAATTACCAATTAATCAAAAGAAATAGAACTTTTACCCTTTTACTTGATAATTAGATGATGATAAACAAATGTATCCTAGCCAACCATTAAAATGATTATAACTTGAAATCTTAACAATAAAAAAACATAATTTTGTTATTAATTTTTGCAACATATTTCAATTTTTGATAGGAACTATAATTACCTAAAAATTGTCAAAATCAAGACAATTATTATGATTGGAAACTAATCATATATCCGTATGCTAATTTCTTTCCTAACTTTTGTCATATTATAAGTAGCCATCAGAATTCGAAGGTACGTGGATGTTGTAAACATCATTTAGAAAAATGCTACGCTTTATTTTCTACTTCAACTATCAAAATTAAATGGTACAAAAAGTTATCGTATAAAAATGGTCCATCTTTTGACCGTACGTATGGTCTAGAAAACAATGAATATCTTATCTATGCATTAATTGATAACCAACGTATGATATACTACTACAATATGACTGTTTCAGTACATTATAAACGTCAAACTGCATCACACGAATGGGCAGGACAATTGAATTACATTGTTTTAGATGGGTCCGTGATAGAAAGACTCCAAATTAGATAGTAAGCAAGTTTGGTTGGACTTGGAAATTCAAATTGATATCTTTAAGGCCTCATCTTGGTTTCTTTTTGTTGTTGATGTTGATGGATTGTCTTCAAGTGGCACAAAAGATAAGAAGAGATGGTGACTTGAAGAAAAGTGTGAATCAGTGAGAGATCCTTAGAAAGGGATTTGACACAAAAGTTGCAATTCCCATTTTGGTATCAAGAGAATGCATCAATCTCACTTAACCAATTGAGGAGGAACCTACTCCATTCAATCACCATTGCCATCTTTGTTCTTATTTCCAAGATCAAATCTTTGTGGGATTTATTTTGATTCGGTCTTTCTTTTCGTGTCTAAAGTTTTTGGTTCAAAAGATAATGCACATTTTTTTACTGCATCACGTACAAGTAAAGCAGTGTTTTTTTTGTTGGATTTATATCATTGGAGTTTGTTTTTGCTTTGTGGGTTTCTCTTAAAAGGATTTGGTCTGATTTGCAAGATAAAATCCGCGTGGGATTCACTTAGGTTTAAACTTCATTTTCGTGTCTAAAGCATATTGGTTTATAAAACAACTTATAGTTTTTACTACATCATATAGAAGTAAAGCAATAGGTTTTTGTTGGATTTAAACAGTTGAAGTTTGTTTTACTTTTGTTGGGTGCTCTTATTTGCAAGCTAAAATCCGTGTGGGATTTACTTAGGTATAACATTTAATTTCGTGGATGAAGCTTTTTTTGTATAGAAGATAATGTATACCTTTTACTGCATTGTGCATAAATAAATCAACTTTTATTTTTTCTGTCCAATGGGATTAAAAGGAGCTTATAGTACTTTTATGGGTCACTCTTAAACATATTTGGTCGTATTTGCGTGATAAAATCTGTATGGGATTTCCTTTGGTGTAACATATCTTTCGATGGCTAAGGTTTCTAGGCTACAACTTCTACTACATAATGTACAAGTAAGTGAAGCAATGATGTCAAAATGAAATCGTGTCGGTTTAAAAGATATCAACCGTGTATGATTCATGAATTGTTGCTTGAAGTATTATGCCTTACTTACATAAAGAAATCTATGTGGTATTTACTTTGTTTTAATATCATTTAGCGCATACGCTATGTACAAGGTATTTAAAAGGAGCTTATTGCACTTTATGGGTTACTATGTGGGAATTTTGTCTGTTGAAAAGAGTCGGCTTACTCTTGAAAACAATGGTTGTAAAAGGATGCGATTTTGATAGAGGACGAAATTGTCAAACCAAGAAAAGCTGAGGGCCTAACATGTAAACTAAGAACATGGATTGAATCAATTAAGGGTGGGGAATGGGGAAGCAATCAAGAAGCAAGTGCACGGAACCGGAATCACAATAATTGAATGACATGTCATGATAATTATACATCAACGTCACCCCTCTCTCAATTCAGATCTGAATTCCTATGAAACCCAACAAACACTACAAAGATTCTTCAAACACCCACATCGATTCAAACGTTTTTCCCATCAGGAATTCTCGTACCCCCTGGTCGAACCACACCATAACCCACGTGGAGTTGCTCCTTCTTAGACATAAAAAGAACCTGTTACAAACCCGAATCAGACATCCAACTTCTGTACCGTCAGGCTTTTCGTAACAACTTTTTCGACAGTTAAACGACCGTAAACAACAAAACGACGATAGAGAGAATGTTGAGCTACACCCAAGAAATAGAGACCACTAGATGTTTATGTTCATTTATTTTTTATTTTTTTTTTAAAAAAGGTACCCACCATTATTATGGTGGATGTACACGTACTATAACAAAGCATTGTTCATTTAGTACTACAGTCCAGTGCTCCAGAGTTGCACGAGGGCCTATCTTTTGTGTTCTTCTGCTTTTGGCCCTTTATGTTCTTCTGTATTTACACATTACCCCCCTCACTTTTGTACTTTCTTCTATTTCACCTCCTCAAACTTTTCAATTCTTTCCTTTTTGTTGGTACATTAATCTCACATATTTCCATCGTTTCAAAAAGTTCTTAGCCGACAATTTAAGTTTTCTTAATTTGGTCAAGAAAGTTTGGCAATTATCAAGAAAATAATTAAATTTTGACATAAGTTTTATTCAAAATATTTTAATGTTATTTTTCATAAAATGTAACAAATTATGAATATAATCATGTTAGATGATTTCATATTTGTGTGCAAAAGTCTTTCTGAAATCTTTCGATAGTTTTGGCTTTTCATGACAGGTTACGTACATCGGGTAATCAGAGATGTGACCATGAATGGCAGAGAGTCATCACAGTTGAATCTTCATAGTCACAAGGGCTTTTACAAAGTCTGGATTCGAACTCAAGGGAGAAGAGATTTCCGCCTTTTGTTGCAAGAGTATGTGAGCATGTTTTCCAACAAAAAGGAAATACTACTATTTAGGTCTAAAGAGAACAAAAAAACGGACCCATAATTAAATTATATGATACAACAAAAGATTTCTATGATTATTGATAAGTTAGTCGTCATAATCACAGTTATAAAATATTTAAACAATATATTTAAGTACTCCGTGACACCCTATCTAAAAAGGTAATGATGAAATTAAATAAAGCAATGGTCACTAATCAATTGATGGAATTTCAATTATAAGAGAGACTTTAAAATGTTAGTGATTGATCTTTATTATTTAAAATTTTAGATAAATCATACAAGTCATTAAAACATAAAACCTTGATGAATTGGGGTGTTAACAATTCATGTAGCAACTTATTTAAACCTGTTTCAAGAAAATAATAATCAAGTTCAAACTTGTGGCCAGGCTTAGTCTCAGACGATCGAATTTTCTTTCAGTTCTATATTGCCAAGGATGTAGTCTAGGTAAAGCCTAGATGAAACTTATCTAAAAAAAAAGTTCAAACTTAATTTTATTTTTCAAATTAGTGCTTAAGCTTAAGCTCAAACTCAATTATTTTTCAATATTCGTGCATAAGGTCGATGTTTGTTTAACAAGTTCTGTTGTTAAATGAGTCACGGCAAATATTTGTGTTATGTCGCTTAAGTTGATGGAGCAGCTCATTACATGTCCAAATCATTCACACTTCTAAGTAATAAATAACAAATACCACTCTTCTATGCTACTTTTCTTAAACAAAACTAACATAATGGTTTATTTGGTACTCTGACATAATTGGATGAAACTGGACTAAATAGAACTAGAAGGGAGACAGTAGAGTAAGCGGTTGAAAGAATTATTGAAGGTTTTTAAGTTATGATTTTATATGAATAGTTTAGTAATTTACCGATCTTGTATCATTTTAAGGTTTTGTTCCCTTCTATCCTAGTCAAATGACGCATCAAACATGAGACAATAAAAAACTCTCATATCCGTGTTGCTCTATATACAAAACATACCAGAAATAAACCCCGGGAAAACACATCCGTTACAGGTTTCCAAATCTTAAACCTTGAAAACACCAACTTCTTTCCGGAGTCACGTTCCTTAACCAGAACCTGAGGAAAGCCAATGACACCCATATACTTTGCTAAGTGCATGATTTTCTCCTTACATGCATCAACATCTAAACCTGCCTTTTTACATCGTCAGTACATAATTGACTCGATCTTGACGTTAATAGGGATGCTGATAGCATCGTCCTCACAAAATTCAACACGTATCCTATCCACATAGCATCGCCAGTACATAATTGACTCGATCTTGACGTTAATAGGGATGCCGATAGCATCGTCCTCACAAAATTCAACACGTATCCTATCCACATACACCGTAAACAGTGTAGTAACATTTTCCAACACCATGAATAGTGGTATGATGGGTTGATGATGTGAAACAAGTCAAATTTGAGATTTGGTCAAATTTGGAGATACATGAAAAAATACCACCAAATTTTTTTATTTTTTTATAAAATTAATTAATTAATTTTTTTCAAAAAAATAAAATAAATAAATAAAAAGGGTAGCGTAAATGATGAGAATACCAAATGGATGATTGATTGCACGTGTGGGTACGTGGAAATGGAATCCCCGTGCAACTGTCTTTTTCTTTTCCAGGAATACCCCCCAACATACTTTATTATCTTAAAAATTTCAATTATTTAAAATTTTATTTAATTATTTAATTATTTAATTTAATTTTTTAGAAACCCCATGTTCTTGAAATTGAACAACTTTGTTGTACCTACTTGTTGTTGTTTTGTAATTTGTTCTTTTGTGTTGTTGTGGAATAATACGTACATATAAAGATGTAAAATATGTGAGGTCGGTGGTTTCGAGGTTAGAATTGTTGTAGATTTACAGGTCAGAGGTTTCGAATCAAGATTTGGAATAACGTTAGTTCGAGGTCTGATTTAGGTGGCGAGCTGCACAGGAAAGACAAGAAAAACAAAGGTTTAATTGTTGAGACTTGGATGAAAACATCAGTCCAGTAAACTTGTAAAGTATAATATAATATGGAATTACAACAGTGTTTTTGTTTTTTCTTGGAACATTAACATGGGACGGATTCGTGTCGTCCTTGCCAATAATTTTGACTCTACTATAAAATATTTGGTTAAAAACAAGATTTATTAAATATTAGGTATTCTTTATTTGGTGCAAACTTTGAAAAATCTAGATTACATTTTATTATACAGTATGCATGTGCATCTTCTTAAAACAATAAACTAACTGATAAACTATATACAGATTTATCTCGTTGAAAAAAATAAGGTGTCTAAAATATAATTAACCTTTTTATTGAACCAAACTATCTAGAAATGAATATTTTATGTTTTTAATGAACCAAACTAAATGTACTTATTTTTAAAACCATAAAATAAAGTTGAAGGACATAGAATAGAACAAAATATATATTTAAAATTGAAAGCTTACGTTTTTTTTTTGTTTCAAATTCAAAATGTATTACACTGCATTACACGAGCACACTTTTAGTTTCATGTAATGTAAATAAAGATTTGTAATTATAATGTATACATAGACCAAAACATCTGCATTTAAAGTTGGACCTTGGATCTTTTGAAATTTACAAAGATTTGGGTCATGATCGTGTGTGAACAATTTAAAATCATAGTTCAATCATATGATTCTTGTGGATTTGTGTAAATGCAGATGCACACGCTCATTGACAAAAGTTATGTGTCCACCGTCCTGTCGGATCTACATGTTTAAGTTGGGTAGTTTTTTAACTTTTAAACTACAAAAAAGTTGAAGGATATGAACGTATCTTCATTGTGGATATGTCCTTGTCAAGGACCGCACCTTGGATCGTAGAAAGTCTATAAGATCTATCGTGACCGTATGCGAACTTTACGGATCATAATTCAACCATATGAATCTTGTTGTTTGAATGTGTACATTAATGATGTCGTACGACCTATTCTAAAAAGTGGGTAAAAGGTATTTGACATCAACCGATATATCATTTTCTGAAAACGAAATATCAGTACCACGTACACTTTAACCATACAAGATAGTATGTTCAACTAACCTCGTTCAATCGAGACTTTCAAGATTTTATTTCTTGTATTTCCCAAAAAATAATAATCAATATTTTATGTACTTTCAGTCATCGACATTATTATATATGATTAAAAATACAAGCAATAAATCCTAAATTTTCAAATGTCAGTAATTATTAAGATTTCAAATTGCAATATTCATGTTTAAGTGTTTAATCAAAAAGTTAATCATGATTTTTCAAGGTTAATATTACCAAATTTAAAAAAAAAATAGATAACAATTGCCACAAAAAGAAATTAAAATAACTAAAAATGAAATTATGTAACTATGATAATGTTAATTCAACTAAATATATGAATATCTAATTATAGTTCTCATTATGTAAATCATAATAATAACTGAATAAGACCAATATTCAATATAGAAAATAATTTGTAAATGGATCATAAATGTTCCTTAGCCAAAAACAAATGTGGTGTTTTTCAAAGTTTTAATAAACCAAATGATCTCAACAAAATAAAAGATAGATGCAAAAAATAAACTTAGATCACATGATCAACAACCTATAAATTATCTCTCTCGGTTAACATATATGCATTCTCTTGTGGTCACACACTAACAAGTCCTCAAACAACTTTTAATAAATAATCAGTTAAGAAGACTAAAGTTGTAGTGAGACTGTAGTTTATCATGTGACTAACTTTGGAGTCTTTGAAGAATAACAAGATGATCGCTCTTAGGTTCTATTTTCTGCTCTTTTGATCTTGAAAGCATCACTGGATATTTGTCTGTTGCATCTTCACCTACTAGACAAAGCAACATTATGATAAAGTATGGTAAAAATGTACTACTATTTAAACTTTCATGTCACTGTTCATTCGATTGAGTGTTGTATGTCTCCTTCTTGTAGTTATTGTGGCCATAATGCATTTACGGCAAAGTAGGCCGAATTATAAGTAAATCATGCCGCATGTAATGAAAACCGTAACTCATTAAATGGTAAGCGAACTAATTGTCTTTTTCGGTTTGACAAAAGATGGAAAAACATTAGGTATGTCAGATTTACCCTTGTCCTTGTTGTCCAATATGGGGACATCCCCTTTTTAGTAAGAGCATTATAAAAGATAATCCTTCAGTTCATAACTTCGTATACCTACAAGCAATGACATCTTCAGCTAATCAGATGGCCTAGCTATTATGGCGCCAAATCGTTTATTGCTTGATGAGCATTGGTTGATCAACGGTAGACTTCCATGTAATATCTTCATCAGATGTTCAATACTTGTATGTTGATTTTGAATGACTTCCTTAATCTTGACTTTATCTAGTAAACATCTAATCATTTGCTGATGAGTATGTTCTGTCAGTTATTCAACTTCTTATGATCTATTAGTTGTTAGTTACCAACCAGCCAATCATCTATTCACTATTGATTTCTCCAATAAGTAAGGTGTCATTTGTTTTTAGAGGTCTGAAGTCTGAAGTCTAAATTCACTGACAGAAGGTTTTCAGGATGGTAAGAGGTTTTCAGGCACTTTCTTAAAAATAAAACGAACGGTCTTAAGTAAGCAAACCTTTTAATTCTCAGACTTAAGAGGTTTTAAGAGGTAACCTTTAAAAAAAACAAATGGCCCCTAAATATTTTCTTACAATGTCTGTCAATCATCAAATCTTCTAAACTATTAGGCTATGCATAGCAGAACCCTCCCAGCCCTCCCAACCCTACTGCCGCATCAGCTTTTTCATAAACCCACAATAAGCCATCTGGAGCCCTCTAGGATTAGTACCCAAACCCTCACAAACCCTCTCACCTTTTAATTATTTAATTAATTAATACAAAACACTCCACACCCACACACACAACACAACGGGTAGGCGGTGTGGGGAAACCGGTGGAGCCCGAGTCCGCCCAACCCGTTGCTGACGTAGCCGAGCCCGCCCGAGTCTGCCAGCCCGCCGGCTACCAACCCGCCCAACCCCTACTATTGATACGCACGGCCTTATAAGCCTAACAAAAGTGTCGTGACCATCATTCAAAAACAAGACCTAAATGCATAAAAAGGTAAGTGTCCCGATTCATCTAAAAAAGGGTCGTTTTACATAGACCCATACAAACTAAAGAAGCCCAAAAGATATCAATATCGATTATCTCTTACAAAAAGTAAAAAAAGAAGAAGACCTAAATGCAACTTTTTTAAAAATAAAAGGGTCTAAATGGAAATAAAGAAAGGATGGTCCTACTGCTAACTCTGATACCACCAGATTTGTCAGCATCAAAAAAACCCCCCGTGCGTTACCCTATTTACTGTCCCAATTAATTATTTTTTTATTTTTAATATTTAATTTTTTAATTTTTTTAATTTTTATTTAAATAAAATAAAATAAATATTTTGTGATTCCCAAGAAGAAAAATAGAAAAAGGTTATCAGCTTTTCCTTAACTGCCACTGTAACCATATTAACTTATCTCTTCCACTTTTATTCAATGCCTTTTACTATTTCCACCATCTCCAAATTGTTGTTTTAAATTTGAATTTTGTTAAGTATATAATATAAATAATAATGGATTATAGGAATTTAGAGGAAGTTCTTATATGAATTTCTAGTTAGTTAATATATTATCTATATATTTATATGGGAACCCGTTAATTAATTTATGTGTGAGTTATTTAACCGATTCACAGTGAATGCATTAATTAGTGTATATGTGAATCTGTTAAATATTTCATATATATGAATCTTACGGATCCATATGTGAATCCATTAAAAATAGTTTATATCATACAAATTATGTCTACCTCAGTTGGTCTTCCTAAGGGCGGTAACATCCGGGGAGGGGGAGGGTTGTAGATGGGATGTCAGTCTACCCGAGTTCGATCTTAAGGGAGTCAATTGAGTGCATGAGAAGTACCCAGTCCTTAGGTTGGTCCAGTCATAGACTGGGGCTGCCCCCAGCCCATTCAAAGACTGTTGTTGGGCTCTAGGTCTGGCGTAAGCTGGGCCAGGACAGCGGCGGATTAGTGGGCCGCCCGTGGATGTCCAATACCGCCGGGGAGGCGTGCATGCGTGTGTGTATGTTCGTGGTAGTCGTTTGTTGGTTCGATGCCGCTATGTCTTCTAAAAAAACAGTTTATATCATAATTACACAGGTTCACATATATGAATATACAGTTCATATGTAAATCAGTTGAAAAAAGTTAATATGTGAATTACATAGGTTCTTATGTGAACATATAAATCATATGTTAATAAGTTAAAAAATATTTGCATACGAGCATATATTTTATATGCGAATTACATAGGTTGACATATGAACTTATAGTTACGAATCTACCGGTTTTTCGTATATTTGTAAAAGTTACGAAATTATTCTTCTATTTTTGGTATAATTGTAAATTTTGATCAGTCAAAACTGCAATTTTTTACTAGTTAAATTTTTGACTAGTCAAATTTCTCACTTTTAACACTTCTCGTTTGAATCTTTGGCTATACACACACACACACACAGAGGATCATGTGAGAAGTGTCATTTTTGTTGAAAAGTGTAANGGTGAAACAGAAGTTTGATTAAAACATCATCCACAAATACTAAGCCCAACCGGCTAATCTTAAAACGTATTAAAACTCATATGTGTGAGTCTCGACTACAAATGTCAATCTCAATGTTTTGCCGCGGAAAGTAACACTTCATAGCTGAGAAATTATGGAAAGACAATCTAAAGGAAAGCTAGGCGACTCCACTAGCTACAAGCCA
>LUCG01003343.1:0-14386 GCA_001633085.1 Carthamus tinctorius | reverse complement strand
GTTTTCCTTCTTATTTCTTGTACTAAAGGCAATGAATGGTACCCTGGGAGAGGGGTGTTACAGATGGAGTCTCTATTATTGCCTTCATCTTGAAAATATATGAGCTTCTTGCTCAACTTTGAAACATATAATATTATATATGGGAAATGAAACTCACACACGTCTCAACTTCCTTGAGGTTGGAACCCTTTGACATCTAGAAAGGTTGGTTTACCGGATACCGCTAGGAAAAAGACCTTTTGGTAGCTCAACTATTTTTCTGGACAATATAAAAACCCATGTAGCTCATTTCAGTCCGGATGGGGATTACATGCTAGTTTGTTAAGTTGTTGAAGGCTTTTAGGTTAAACAACATACTAATGCTCATGTGCCTTTATTAAGTGATGACTAACGTAGAGATGCATCAAGTACTCTTCAAAAGACAAATTTAATTAAATGTTTGAATCGTCTAAAGCTGAGTGTTGGTTGATGGAGCATCTTTATGAATTTATTTTTACATTGTGTTGCAGGTTAGTATTGTCAGCGTCGTGTATTCTCAGTCAGAACTTCTGCAAAAAGAAGTGTTTTTGGTGGAATTGGTTGATTCCATCTCCATGCCAAAGGAGTCCATGTCACATCTTAAAGCAGTTTACTTTCTGCGTCCAACATCAGAGAATATTCAGTATTTGAAACGTCAACTGGCTAAACCCCGATTTGGAGAATATAACCTCTGTAAGTTTCTGTAGGTATTTCATTTTCAGACGAAGAACCTCAATCGTGGACATGTAATTTACCCAGATATGAATCTTAGTCTATATTCCTATAGTGTTTTGAGAAGGGTGCCTTTGCTCCTTTTCCAAAAAAAGGGTGCCTTTTGTTTTGTTCAAGAAATTGTCGAAATTATGTGCATGGTAGAAGGGTGTTATGATTTTCTTATGTGAAGTTATACAAACCACATTAAATTTTGAAGGTGATTTGTAGTTGGAGTTTTAACAAAAATATATATTTTGTAAAATCAAATGAACTAGCTGCATCGTAAAAGCTTAATATGAATTAGTTCTAGGTAGTACGATATTTTATATTTACTACCATAATACAGCCTATACCAGCAAAGTCCAGTAACTTCTCATAAGATAAATTGTGCTCGTTTATTTTATTGCAGTTTTTTCAAATATGTTGAATACTACTCAGCTCCATATCTTAGCCGATTCAGATGAACATGAGGCTGTCCAACAAGTCCAGGTTAGCTTATAATTTGATATAAGTTACTGGTCCATAAGTTAGACAAGGATCTGGAGTTCTTCCCTGATATGCGATTATGGCCAACATGTTATTTTGTCAATAGGCTTCATGCACTATAATTTTCACTGATCAGGTTTTGTAAATACCATTTCCTTTTGCACGTGTAAACTGCTAATGATTTTTTTTTGCAGGAGTTTTTTGCCGATTTTGTTGCAATTGACCCCTACCATTTCACTTTGAACACACCATCAAATCATATGTATATGCTTCCTGCTGTTATAGACCCTCCAAATCTACACAACTACTGTGATCGAATTGTTGATGGACTTGCAGCTATCTTTTTGGCTTTTAAAAGGAGGCCTGTTATTCGATATTCACGAACATCTGACATTGCTAAAAGGATAGCACAAGAAGCTTCGGTGAGCAAGCAAATCTTTTGATGTCTTTCACTCTTTTCTTTTTTATTAAAATGCCAACTGTGATGATTTAGAGCAGAAGTACTCTTCTATTGAAGTTAAAGTTGGTATATGGTAGAAGGGAATGAATTTTTCTCATTACACACTGCTGATTCTTTCAAAGAAATTTGGGTTGTAAGACTTGTAATTTAAATTTTGTTCATTTTTATTCTCAATGTGGACTACAGAAGCTGATGTACCAGCAGGAAAGTGGCCTTTTTGATTTTAGACGCACAGAAATATCTCCGTTGTTGCTTATAATTGATAGGAGGGATGACCCTGTTACTCCATTGCTGAATCAATGGACTTATCAGGTACCATCATCTGTTGAGTAATGGTCACAATTTATTGGCGCTGCATAAAAGTGCCAATCTTTTGTTGTTTTCAAACTTAAACTAATAGCTGGCCGAAATATTGGGAACAGTAATATATATTCATTGTTCATTTTTGTAGGCCATGGTCCACGAGTTGATAGGTATTAAAGATAATAAGGTTGATTTAGGAAATGTTGGAAAGTTTTCGAAGGATCAACAGGTCAGCTTTCGCATCTCTATATCTACATGTAGTCAACTATATTTCCAGGATTTGTGAATCATTGCATCCCTTTATGACATATTAAACAAGAAGTAATTATTTATGTATGCCTTTTCATATAGGAGGTTGTATTGTCCTCTGAACAAGATGCCTTTTTTAAGGCTAATATGTATGAAAATTTTGGAGACATTGGAATGAGTATAAAGCGGATGGTGGATGATTTTCAGCAAGTGGCAAAAAGCAATCAAAATATCCAGACTATAGGTTTGAACTAACAAAGTTCGATCTTTTTGCTCTTGCTATTAGTTACAACTGCAAAATGTATAACATGATCTGACTATACCGCTTCTTTTTCTGAGCGCAGAAGACATGGCTAAATTTGTTGACAACTATCCAGAGTATAGAAAAATGCAAGGAAATGTCTCTAAGCATGTAACCCTGGTCACAGAAATGAGCAAGATTGTTGAGGAGCGAAAGCTTATGCTAGTTTCACAAACAGAACAAGAGTTGGCATGCAATGGCGGGCAAGGAGCAGCGTTTGAGGTGATTTTTCTTTTCATATCAATTCTATGCATTCCATCATTAAAGTAGTCATATTACTGCTGAGCTGCAATCCTGCAACAATGTGATTTTATTCACTCTTTGACAATTAGGCTTATGTTTTGAACATTATGTTCTGACTAAAAGTTATTCCAAGCAGAGGTACTTTTCCCTGTGGAGGGGGCAGGGAATGGAAAGCTAATCCACATTGCATTACCAAAACTAAGGACTTTAGCACCAAATTTGTGTTGTGAAGGATGAGGTTCCCCTGTCTTGTATTTGTGGCCTTATCCACTTCCCAAAAGTAGCACAAATGTGGTGAATTAGGTCCATTAATCGGTAGAAGATATTTAATTTAAAAAAATTGAATGAGAAAATAGAAATATTGTAAAACAGGTCATGAGGTGTAATGAGAGGGTTGAGATGATTAGTTAGCATTTATGGATTATTAGGGAAATAGCATTGGGATCTCATTGGAAGCCTTCATTAAAAAATGGATTGATTTCTGTAGCTTTTGCTAAATAAAGAACAATGCTGGCTAACTTCAAATCCTAAATCAATTTTCAAATCCTAAATAAAGAACTGGGCAAAAAACTCAACTTCCCAATTATCGTAAGCTTTAATAGTCAAAATATTCTTAATGCGGAAGATAATACATATCCTCGTTCGTTTGAACATGGATAATCATAAAGCACTAAACTTGAAGCTGTATGATAAATAAATAAATAGAGATAGAAGACAACACCGAGATTTACGTGGAAACTCAAAATGGGAGAAAACCATGAGTGGAGAAGACTGAGAAGTCCCCTAGTAATTGTTGAGGTTACAGTACTTGAGAAATCACAGAGTTTAATGTCTGGTTTGTGAATGGAGGTTATGGAATATTTGTATATCAATATTGCCAATAACGGACAAAAATAGACCTAAAAGTCAATAAAAACCCGTCAGGTTCTGTAGGTGACCTTGAGAGAAACCTCGAGGTTACTCAGGAGCTGGCTCGGCGACCTTCCTTCTTGTTGATCATGAGCATGTGCTAAACTTGAAGGAAGGGTCTAACTCGCTTGGTACTTACAATGAGGGATTATTTAAGGTTCTCATAGCCCCTTCTCTTGTCCAATTCTGTTGGTGAATAATATATAAGTATGGGTAGTGGAGGTTTGTGTAGACTATAGGGCATTAAGAGGGTGTTTGGGTTACTTATTTAAAATAACTTATGCTTATCTGCTTATTTGCTTATTGCTGGTTGGAAAAGTTAAAACTTTTTAACTTCTTTGAAAACTGCTTATTTGCTGGTTGGTGCCATGATAAGCATTTTATCCAAACAATCAAAATTGCTTATTTGTTATTTCATCCCATGTATGCTATGTATTTACATGAGGTCATTCACAACTATCAAAACAGGTTTGAGTGACTTGGTGACCTTCCTTCTTGTTGATCATGAGCATGTGCTAAACTTGAAGGAAGGGTCTAACACGCTTGGTACTTACAATGTGGGATTATTTATGCTTCCCATGTATGCTATGTATTTACATGAGGTCATTCACAACTATCAAAACAGGTTTGAGTGACTTGGTGACCTTCCTTCTTGTTGATCATGAGCATGTGCTAAACTTGAAGGAAGGGTCTAACACGCTTGGTACTTACAATGTGGGATTATTTATGCTTCCCATGTATGCTATGTATTTACATGAGGTCATTCACAACTATCAAAACAGGTTTGAGTGACTTGGCGACCTTCCTTCTTGTTGATCATGAGCATGTGCTAAACTTGAAGGAAGGGTCTAACTCGCTTGGTACTTACAATGAGGGATTATTTAAGGTTCTCATAGCCCCTTCTCTTGTCCAATTCTGTTGGTGAATATAAGTATGGGTAGTGGAGGTTTGTGTAGACTATAGGGCATTAAGGGGGTGTTTGGGGTTACTTATTTAAAATAACTTACGCTTATCTGCTTATTTGCTTATTGCTGGTTGGAAAAGTTAAAACTTTTTAACTTCTTTGAAAACTGATTATTTGCTGGTTGGTGACATGATAAGCATTTTATCAAAACAATCAAAATTGCTTATTTGTTATTTCAACCCGCAATAAGCAAATAAGTAGTTTTAATAAGCAATCCCAAACACCCCCTAAATAAGGTCACTATTCCTTACAAATACCCAATTCCGTGATTGATGAGCTGCTGGATGAACTAGTTGGATTGTGTATATTTTCAAAATTGGGTTTGAAGTCAGAGCCGGATGAAAAACGAGGACGTAGCCAATGCCGGTTCTCGAACTCCCCAGGTTGACTATGAGTTCTTGTCATGCCCTTCGGCCTTACTACCAAGTAACAACCCTGCTACGTTTCACCGGGTGATGAACTATGTCTTTAGGCAATACCTTCGTATGTTTTTTGAAGAAATACTAGTCTACAACCATAATGAACTACATTTGAGCATTTAACGACAGTGCTCAATCAACTAGAATGAAACAAACATTATGCTAATCTAGGGAAATTTGATTTTTTCAAACAAGTGCCTTAGCTAGCCACATAATATCAATGGCTGGAGTGGTGGTAGAAGCTGAGATAATCAAAGCAATGATGGAATCTTGGTCTAAAAAGCTGATATTGTATGTTTTGTCGAACTTTTTAAGATTTTAATGCCACCTTTTTGAACTACTTTATGTGATAAATGAAGTATTTTGATAGGTTAGTATTTTTAAGGTATAAATTTATATGTAGAATTAATTTATAAGTATTTTTTGAATACCGGTCGCATCACGTGCGTGATGCGAGCGCCTCCGCCTCCGCCTCACGCCTCGGCTTTGGGGACCCTTACCGCCTCAGACCGCATCACGCTTTTTAAAACCAAGGATGGAATCGCCTTTATCAACAAATCCAGGACATTTGCATAGTTTTTTTTGGGTTGGCTGGCCACTAGGCCTGGTGATTTGCCCCTCTCTGTTCAGGGCCAGGGATTCCCTTTTAAAATAAATCTATTAAACATCTACCTTGAGGTCAAGGTGGTTCTTTAGGGACAGGGTGATGCTACGTATCCACCTATTATATTAACTTATACAAGACAAAAATCAAGGTCAGCTATTTGGAAGGGGACCAACTCAGGGCCAAGTGAGGCTGTTAGCATTTCTGTTGAGTATGGGCAAATTGGGCACAATGTAGGGAGACACGAGGCAGGTATAAATAAAACGGAGTGGAATAAGTAGGGTAGGCAGATACTGGGCATTTGTTTGAGAGACCCTAACATCTCGAATTGCTAGTTATTTTCATTTTGTGTTCTTATATCCAATCTGGCTGACAGTTCAAGCTTCTTTTCTTTTGGTGAAACCAACTATTTCATCTTCTATTCTGGTCCTTCATGACTGTTTTCTGTCTTGGTTCTTAACACCATTGTTGTATAATGGTCTGCTAAAGCACTTCTCCACACTTTCTGTCAAATGGTTACAGGGATTTCCAGCTGTTGGAGAGGCTGGAGCTTTCCAAAGGCATAAGCCATTTCACGAATCTAGAACATAGCCCTGCCCTTTTCCCTCATGTTACTATATATGTATATATATATATATATGGAGGAAAGTTCAAATGTGAACTCATCTCTCATTGTGAACGTGAAGACCACTAAAAATTGCGCCACGTGGCAATCTGAATCGGCGCCTAAGCTTTATTTAGTATGAATATCATGCACGTGTGCCTAAGCTTTTATTCAGACTAAATAAAGCTTTGTTCAGTCTGAATAAAGCTTTATTCAGTCTAAATAATACATGAATATTGATACTGAATATTGCCACGTGGCACGATTTTAATGGTCCTCACGTTTACAATGAAAGATGAGTTCACATTTAAATCATAGAGAAGTGATCTCAGCCGTTGATATGGTTGAGATCAAGGTTGAAAAGTCAAAGATTGCGGCTTTGACCTGGTCAAAGTCGCAATTTTTGACTAGTCAAATTCGCATGTACACGCAAGATCGAGGGGTATTTTCGCAAATGTTACAAATAGGCCGAAAACGGGTTCATAGATGAATTTGTGTAATTCATATACGTTCATCTATGAACCTGTGTAATTCATATACGCGTTCATAGATGAATCTGTGTAATTCACATACGCATTCATATTTGAATATGTGTAATTCATAACGTGTTCATCTATGAACCTGTGTATTCATATGATATACGCATTCATAGATGAATCTGTGTGATTCATATACGTTCATCTATGAACCTGTTTGTCGACTATTTGTAAAATTTATGAAAATACTCTTCCGTGTCCTACAGCCTGCACGAGAAATTATCCGGTCTTCGCGGTCAAAGTCACAATTATTGACCAGATGAGCGGTGGAGATCACTTCTCTATTTCACACTTTTTAGCACTTCTCATTTGAACCTATGGCTATATATATATATATATAGGGAATTTCTTTTGTGAATCATAACTTTGGTGTGAACTTGTGAACCGAAGCCAAAAAGACGNATGTTGAAATTATATTATATGATTCACTTTTTGTTGAAATTGTTTCATATTTCGGTGTTTTTTACGTAAATTTCATACACTTTTCCATTCTTATGAAAGTATTTCATATATTTTTATAAACCTTTCGATTTTTACGTAAAAAACACCGAAATATGAACCAATTTCATCAAAAATTGAATCATATAATATAATTTCATCATATTAAACAATTTCATGAACCAATTTCATTGATTTAACCAATAAAATCGTCTTTTTGGCTTCGGTTCACAAGTTCACACCAAAGTTATATCCCTTGAACAGCTTATTACATACGGACAGCCTTTATTCATGATGCCATTATTACAATTAGCGAGGAACTCTACCCTTTAGCTCTCCTAGCGTAAGTAAACATGACATCAGATTTGCTAATTACATCTGTTATATATGAGTAACTATAATTCTGGAAACGAGATGCATGTAGAATAAGAAAATTGTTTAGTAGTGTGAATTATACATTTTAAGGGTGTGTGTGTTAGTTATTATGACTATACACCTTCTTGCTCATAGTTAAGAGTTGCATGTGGGTCAGAAACCAAGTCAAGTATCATGGTCATTGGAAGGGAGCAGCTGAGGGATTATTCAGGGTTAATCTTGGCCTTAAATGCCATTAGGATATTTAAATAATAATTCTCTAAAAGAAAAGAAGCAACCAGGATTTTAACTTTTTCTCATTATTTAGGGGGTTTAATGTTGATATATGATTAACTATATGAGGTGGCGTCTTCCAAGTATTCCTAAAAATGGAATATTAATTGCCAATCAGATTCTGTAAAATAGAGATTGTTTTTTATTAGGTTGTCCGTGATAAATATGAAAAAAAGTTATATTAGATTCTAGAAAAATGGAATATAACCAGATTATGTCTTCTGAGTAGTTCTAAATATCAATCAAGTCGCTGTCTTTCTGTTAATTAGTTACAGGTTGCTCTTCTTTTTTTCCCTTTTTCTTCTCATCGACTTATTTTCCAAGCATAAAGACCAAGAAGGGTACATCATCATGCCATCTCGTTATGTCAATTTGAGATTGTTGGCTGCAGATACCTTTTTCCCTCAACTACACCGCTATATGTGAGGTGCCAGACCTAAAATACCCATTGCCATGCACCATGGCATGCCATGATTACTATTTAATGACATTGAACAAGAGAACTTGTAAAATAGGGATTGTTGTGATAGGTAACCTTTCTTGCTTTACATACCTCATGTTCTTTCTCCTGTAGGTGTCCAGAGCATTTCGAAGAAATGAGATTGAAGTTTTGTTAGTTGAGACTATTAACATGACCTCTTTGTGATTGTTCTTTAGGCTGTCACAAATCTTTTGAACAATGAAAGTGTCTCTGACATTGATCGATTACGCCTTGTCATGTTGTATGCTTTGCGGTATGAGAAAGAGAGCCCTCTTCAACTGATGCAGCTTTTCAATAAATTGGCTTCTCAGTCTCCCAAGTATAAGCCAGGGGTAAGTGCACTATTTTATACTTGGATTAAAATGATATGTACTTTGTTATAGAACTTATCACATGCTAACTTTAACCATCATCTTTGATGTCCTTCTATTTTCTGATGTTGGTAGTTACTTAAAAGAATTGCTTCAACGACAGGCCACATGGCATATAAACCTGAAAGTTTACTTATGTAATTTATTAAGTCCATCTTATTCAAATGGCAGCTTGTACAATTCCTTCTAAAGCAAGCAGGGGTTGATAGACGGACAGGAGATCTGTATGGTAACCGGGATATCTTGAATATTGCCCGTAACATGGCTCGTGGACTAAAGGTTTGCTTGAAACTTCCTCTTCAAATTTCCTTGGACCTAGGTACTTATGATTTTTGTTGATGGTCTTATTAGGGAGTTGAGAATGTGTACACCCAGCATCAACCTCTTCTTTTCCAAACAATGGAGAGCATTGCTAAAGGAAGGTTGAGAGATGTGGATTACCCCTTTGTTGGGAATCACTTTCAGCAGGGCAGGTCTGTCCTCTATATTGTAACTTAACTTATTTGCAGTATACTCTTCTTGTCAAGCACATAGCTATAGTTTATTTTGTTTACCTTGTGTGCAATCTTCCTGGAAAATGGATTTATTTTAGAGCTTCATTTGGAATAAATAAAATTGAAACTTTTTTATATGCTTGGGATCATGAAATTATTGGCAATCAGTACAGTAGATTGCATTCAAGGCTACTGTATGGTTGGAAAAGCAAAGAAGGGTCTAACTGTGTGAACCCAATATTAGTTATGTGCAGTTTCCGCTCCTAGCTTGTACTGATGACTATGGTATTCCTGTTTTTCATCTAAAGTCTGAAGTCTAATTTGAAATCTGAAAAATAAGAGGTGGGTGGTGCACCTTTTAAAATTTCAGAGGATGGTAAGAGGTTTTCAGATATTTTCTAAAAAATAAAAGTCTTAAGTCTGCAAACCTCTTAATTTTCAGACTTCAGAGGTTTTAAGAGGTATTTTTCAAAAAACAAAAGCCCCTAGTTTCCTGCTTAACACTTCATCATATTACTACCAAGAAAAATCGTTGATCGATATTGGTAATATATTGGGAAACACTTAAGATTTTCTTCCATTACATTTAAGATAGTTGTGATTATACAATCTGTAAACCCGCCCTTTGTGAGTCCGTGGATTGTTCTCTGTGTTCTATTTACACTTTTACTCGTACAGCTGTATTGTGCTATAAAGGGGAGGGGGTGTGAAATTATATTGCCATGTTAAAACCAGGCGTTGATGAACTGAATTTGTTAGCAAGAATTCATCAGTGGCTATCAAATAGGACAATAAAAATGTATTTTAACTCCCAATATTTTTTTATGATGGCAGGCCACAAGAGGTAGTGATCTTTATTGTTGGTGGGACCACATATGAGGAATCACGTTCGGTTGCTCTACAGAATGCAATGCATTCTGGAGTTCGTTTTATACTTGGAGGTTCCTATCTTCTAAATTCTAAAAGGTAAGCAGGTTACCACTGTGTTATACTTTATAATTATGGTGAAAAGTTGGCATACCAAAGAGAGATATCTTCATTAGTGAATAAGGACTCAACTTGAAGCATTTGTTGTCCAAACCTATGCATGCCGATAAACATGTGTTCATAAAAATGCTTGAATAAAAGAATGCTGTATTTTATAACATCTTTTAATGCTTCTGACAGTGGTTTTTGATTCTCCAAATCATGCATGGACTATTTCCAAATTTACATGTTTAACTTCCCATTTCGTGTATGGCACATTTTCCTCCCGCTGAAAGTTACTTGTAAAGTGGACATATTTTCTTTTGAAGTATATGATAAGTTTTATACATAACACATGCTTCCCCTTTGCTGAGGTTTGAACCATTTGGCTTTCTCAAAGGCTGCGTTCTACCTTATAAAAGGGTATCCCTGCTTGACCCATTCCCTTTGGTAAATTGGACATAGATTTGCTATTGAGGGCGCATATTAAAGTTGATTCATGTGTATGTGTAAATGTGTGTTGTGATTATAGAAATAAGGTGAACAGTGAAAGTGATGGTCTAAAGAATTGCATATGTAGAAATGGGCTTCAGTTTTGAGATACGAACATAATCTTATATTTCGGAACATGCAGGTTTTTGAAGGACCTTGAAGAAGCTCAAAGGATTGCTCGGTCAAGCAGTGGTGTTGTTTAAATTTAAAAAATTGCAACTTGGAGGGTTTTGCTTTCTGGGTAGTGCGTTTTTGCAAGATAATGATGGTGAAAAGAATTTTGGGGGATGGTCTAGAAAATGCGTTGTTTTGTTAATCTGGTTCATAAAAAGGTAGTCAAGTTATGTATAGGACTAAAGAAATACTTACATGTACGCTATTGTTTTACGTGTGTGACTCATTTGTTGCACTCTTATATTTTTTGTGTAAATTGTAGTCGTTTATATCGAGTTTTATGCTTATGGTATTGGTTTGTTTGCTTGTTTGTATACTTGTACATCAATATTAATTTGCTAAAAAGAAAAATGGAAGGATGTGAATGTGCATTAGTATTCATTACTTAGAATTTATGTTCTCTTTGGTCAATTCCAAACGGTTAAATATTTTTCAAAGGTTGATCTGAGGTTAGGGTATCATCAATCAGAAGTGTAGGCAAAATGTACCCAAAACACCATTTAGGATGGGATATGATCATTATGAATTCTTTGGTGATAACTGTCATCCTCATTTAGTTGTGTAAACCCTAGCTTCATATGTTTGTAATACTTTTCATAGACGACATCCTCATTCAGACTTGTTGAACAGAGCATTTGTACACTAAAATTTTGAAATGTGAGTTATAGGAACTACAATTTCTTGGTCATATTGCAAGTGCAGACGACGATATTCAGTTAGACCGGATTAAGATTAATAGAATGGGATCCTTTGAGGTCAAAATTGGAAGTGCAAAGTTTTCTTAGGGAAGCCAGAAGGTTCACAAGATTCACCTAAGACTTTCTAAAGGCAACCACTTTTTTTTTTGAAATGCAATTTTATTTATTACCAAATACCAAATATTACCTAGGAAGTTTACACCAAATCCAAGGGTATCTCCCCAACAAACAGAGCCAAAAAATGGACCAAAACAGAAGCCACCAAACAGAACCTAACCCAGAAATTTCGACTTGACACTGCCTTCATGGCCTGCCAGCTTTTACGTCCCATAGTTTGAGTTCGCGAGGCACAAACCCCCTGCATCTAACAAGCCATACTGTCCCTTCTGCACTATAATCCACCAGCCGCTACCCGATTCTTCAGCTGACCTTTGTTCTTTATCGTTATCTCGTTGCTTCTCTTGGATTTACGAGCCAAGTCGCCCAATCAATTCTCTTTTTCCCTGCAACTCGAGGAATTGATCCACCAATCTTCTTTTGGATTTGTCGAACACCATCCGGTTACGGTGAACAACCAAACCGTCTCTTCCCACAACCTCAGGATATTGTTCTGCTCCCCACCTCCACTCGCCATGTCTAGCAAACCAAGAAAATTGTCCACATTGCCTATATCCATATTCCACCAATGTGCTACCGTAACCCAAATTTTTTTACCTCCTCGCATGTGCATAATGCATGGTCCACCGATTCTACAACCGATAAGCATCGTGGACATAGAGTGGAGTCCAAGTCGATGCCCATCTTGCATAGGACCTCTCGGGTAGGAAGTCTTCCAAGTCTTGTTCTCCATATCAATATACCTATTTTCTTTGGAATAATTTTCTACCATCTTGTCGCCAATTCACCATTGACCATTGTCCCTAACTTTGCTTCGATCAACGTCTTCAAATGATTCACCGCGAATGTCCCGTCCGGTGATAGGAACCACTTTGCTTTGTCTCTTCCATTTGATTTTGGTCTCCAATCTTGTAACAAGTTTAAAAGATTGTTAAATTCCCCCAATTCTCCCCCCCTAATCTCCCTCCACCCACCCCATTTGCACGACCACCCATCCCCTACTCCTTCCCGCCTCTCCTCTACCTTCACCTCCTTGTTCGTTTCTAGCCTCCAAAAGCCGCTTAAATTTCTCGGCTAGCCTCTCACCCGATACCCATCTAACCAAAAGTTCGTTTCGACCCCATCCCCGACTTCCTTGCCAAACGAGGAAAGAAAGTTTATTCCCAACTCCCCCAGATCCCCACCCATTTTTATTATCCCGCCCACATCGAATTCCCCCTAGCCCGAATGTTCCCCTTCTCCTCACTCCCTTGCGAGTCCCCGTAGAGAATTTTGACCATCTTAGCCCATAACGCCTCTTTTTCGTTCACTAAGCTCCACTACCATTTCCCTAATAGTCCCCAATTTTCCACCTTCAAACTCCCCACATTTATCCCCCCTCTTTCGAAATTTCTCACTACCCTCTCCCATTTTACCCACGACACTCCTTTTCCCACTCCCGCCCCCCAAAAAAATGTTGTCTCACCCTCTCTAACTCTTGAACCACTCCTCTCGGTGCACGGTAAAGAGAAAAAAAAAATACAATGCCAGGTTACCTAATACCGATTTTACCAATATTAACCTTCCACCGAAAGACATCATTTTGGCTCTCCACATCGATAATTTTTTCAACATCTTTTCCACCACCACCTTCCAATTTTTAATTCGGTTCATGTTTGCACCCACCGGAGACCAAGGTAGATGATGAATGGTAGTGCACCCCATCCACAACCAATATCTTTTGCCAACCTTGAACTTCACACCTCCCACTCCTATTCCGAGTATCTTGCTTTTATTTAGATTTATATTCAAGCCCGATAACTCTTTAAATTACTTCAGTATTTTCATGAGATTCTTGGCATTTTGGATACTCCAATTTCCAATAAAATATTGCATTGTCCGCGTATTGAAGATGCAACACCACAAGTTTTTCTTTCCCGACGGGTACCCCTTCAAATAATCCTTTGTCTCTTGCCTCTAACATGAGACCATCATGTCCTTCTGCCACAATAAGGAAGATAAATGGTACAAGTGGGTCACCTTGTCTTAATCATCTCGTCATCTTGAATTTTTTGGTGGGAGCGTCGTTGACCAATACCGAGACCGATGCCGAACTTAAGCATGTTTGCATCCATTTGCACAACTTAGGCCCAAAACTCATCTTTTCCAACATGTCCAGAAGAAATCCTCATTTTACGCTATCACAGGCCTTCTCAAAGTCTAATTTGAAGACTAATCCTTTCCTTTTCAATTGACGAAGATCCTCCAACACCTCGTTTGCGATAAGAACCCTGTCAAGAATGTTCCTCCCTTTTAGAAATGTCGTTTGCGTTTCCCCGTTTAGAGGCCTCGTTACTTGTTTCAATCTCTCCGCTAACATCTTTGAGATAATTTTGTAGCACATCCCAATAAGGCTTATCAGCCTATAGTTCTTAAGGCCAACCGGGTTTGTAGCCTTTGGAATCAACATCAAGAATGATGCAATACACCCTTCACTAATCTCCGCTTTTTTCCCACAAGTGCTCCATTGCCTTCAAGAAATACTCTTTGATGATATGCCAATATTTTTTTATAAATTTAATCGAACATCCATCCGGACCCGATGCTTTGTTTGAACGGTGCCCTTTAATTGCATCCCAAACCTCCTTTTCTAAAAAATGTTGGGTTTTTCTGTGATCCCCGAATCAAACTGATCCGAAGAACACTAAAACATGCGGA